>NIJG01000348.1:228786-238963 GCA_002201625.1 Euglossa dilemma
TCTATGACGATAAGTTATTCGATAAAAGGTTTGACTTTATACCAGTTGGTAACGTACTCGAACGGTTTGACGCTCAACTTTAATATCGATACAATGAATTAGTGTGCCTATTGCCAATACTGTTCAATGGATTTTTTTTACTGGAATACCTTGTTTGACTCTCTTAATCACGGGATAGGTGAAGCTACTGATTTTGACGTACGACTCTCAAAGACGGTGGCAACTTTCTCCAAAGTTTTGACCCCGATCTTTGTAATCCATACGAGAAATTAAGGTACCCGTCCTTAAAATGCATACTAATTTACGTCGGCCAACACGATGTCATACTCTCGATACAGCAGCTTATATTCACCGCAAGTAAGGCTTTCGACAAAAGGTTTGACCCGATACAAATTGGTAACGATCTTAAATAGCTTACCGATCTACTTTAATATTCAAGCCCTAAAATAATGTGTATAATGCCAGGAAAGTTTTGCGGATTTTCTCCCGGAATACCTTGTTTGACTCGCAGTATCAAATTTTAGATGAAGATATTGACATAGTGGTGCAACACTCAAAAGAGGTGGTAACGTTATCAAACGGCATGACGATCAAACTTCTTTTCCATAAAGGAAATTGAGGTGCCAGTCACTGACCTGTAAACAAATTTGTTCCTCTAAACACGACGTTATGCTCATGATACAGAGAGATAGGCTTTGAAGGGTGAGGTTTTCTGTTAAACTTTTGACTATAAACCAATTTGTAACTTTCCCAGGCGGATAGACGCTCTACATTAATAATCATACCGTGCGTTACGGTGTCAACTGCCAATACATTTCAGCGCGTTTACTCCCGGAATACCTGATTTGATTCTCCGATTCACAAGATACGTGGTGTTATTGACCTAGCCGTTCCGCTGGCAAAGGTGGTGGATTCGATCTCTAACGGATAGACTCTCGATCTTCTAATTTACACATGAAATTAAGTAACCCGTCACTCAAAAGCATAATAAATTGCTTCTCTCAACACAACGACGTACCCTCGACACAGCGCGTTAGCTTCTCGAAATTTAAGGCCTTCGTTAGATGGCTTGACTCTATTACTGTACGTAACGTCCTTCGACGGTTGGCTCTCCTCTTCATTATTCGTTCCGTGAATTGAGGTGTCTCTTGCCAAAACTGTTGAACGTATTTATTCCCGAAATACACGGATAGACTCTCGGAATAACTTGATAGGTGAATCTATTGGATTTGCTGTGCGACTCTCAGAAATGATGGTAACCATGTGCAGCTGTATGACCGTCGACCTTCTAATTCATAGATGAAATGAAGGTGCCCGTCCCTTATATGTATACTATTGTTCTCCCCTGAACACGAAGTTATACTCTCGATGAAGCGGGTGAGGTTCACGGCAGGCAAGGCCTTCAGTATATCCTTTGACTTTTCACCAATTGGTACCGGTCTCAAGCGGTTTGACGAACTACTGCAATATTAAACCATGATTTATGGCGTCTACTGAAAATACTATTTACTACCCGAATATCTGCTTTAACTTTCGGAATCATAGGATAACGGAACCTACTGTCTTATCCGTTCGACTCTCAGCGAGCGTGGTAAAGCTCTGGAACGGTTTGATCCTCGATCTTCTATGTCATATACGAAATTATGGTGCCGAAACAGCTGTGCGACTCCCAAAAAGGGTGGGAACATTCTCAAACGGTATGATTCTCTATCTTCTTGATCAAACATGTAAATATGGTCCACGTCAGTAAAAATTATACTAATTTGTTCCTCTGAACACGATGTTATACAATCGATACAGCTGGATAATTTATCGGCGGGTAAGGAATTCTGTAAGAAGTTTGACCACACACCAACAGGAAATGTTCTGCAACGGCTTGACGGCCTGCATTAATATTCAAACTGTGAATAAAGGTGTCTCTTGCCTGTACAGAGCAGCGGAATCACACCGGGAATACCTGTTTTAACTTCGGAATCGCAGGATAGGTGATGGTATTGACTTAGCCGTTCGTCTCCCATACATGATGGTCACGGTCTCGATCGGTTTGACACTCGATCTTCTAATTCATACATGAAGTTAAATTGCCAGTCGCTGAAGTGAATCCTAATTTCACTCTCTAAACACGAACTAATTCTTTCAATGAAGCCTGCGATATGCACGGAAGGTTAGGTCTTCGGAAAACATTTGACTCCGTAGCAATTGGGAAAGTTCTCAAGCGGTTTGCCAGTCTGCATTAATATTCAATCCGTGAATTGATGTGTTTACTGCCAAAACAGTTCCGCGGATTATACCCGGCATACCTGGTTTATGTTTCGGAATCACATGATAGGCGTAAGTATTGGCATAGCCGTTCGACCCTCCAACAAGATGGTACCGTTCTCGAAGGGCTTTACTCATGATTCTTATATTTATTCATGAAAGTGTGGTGTACGTCAGCTAATATGTGAACAAATTTGTTCCCGAGAACAATAAGCAATACACTCGACACAGCGTTTATGGTTCTCGGAAGGTAAGGTATACGGTAAAAGGAATGACGTTATACCAATTGCTAACGTTCTCAAACCGTACGACGCTCCGCTCTAATGTGTCAACTGAAATGAACACAAATTTCATTCTCTGAATAAGAACTTATTTTCTAGATGAAGCCAGTGATGTTCGCGGAAGGTAAGGCCTTCAGTAAAACTATTGATCACACGGTTGGACACACTAGTTTAATATACAAACCGCGAGGTAAGGTGTCCATTGGCAATACTGTTCAGCGCATTTACTCCAGGAATACCTGGCATGACTCTCGGAAACACATGCTATGTGAAGCTATTGGCTTAGCTGTTCGAATATCATAGAAAGTGGTAACGGTCGCGAAAGGTTTGACTCTCGATCTACTAATTTATACAAGAAGTCAAGGTGCCATCACTATAATGCAAACTAGTATGTTTCTCTAAACACGAACTTATACCCATGATACAGCAGGTTAGCTTCTCGGACGGTAAGGCTTGCAGTAAAACGTTTGACAATTTACAAACTGGTAACGTCCTCCAACGTTTTGACGTTCTGCTTTGATATAGAAACTGTTAATTTATGTGTCCATTACCAATTCTGTTCAGCGGATTTTCTCCAGATATACTTGGTTTTACTTTTGGAATCACAGGATTGGTGAAGCTATTGACTTAGCTGTGCGAATCTCAACGAAGGTGGCAACGTTCTCAACCGGCTTGACTCTCGGTATTCTGATTCATACATGAAGTTAATGTGCCCATCTCTAAAATGTATACTATTGTGTTTCTCTGAGCACGAAATTATACTCCCGATACGGCGGGATGGATTGACGGGACGTAAGGTTTCTGTAAAGAGTTGGACCCTGCACCAATTGGAACCGTCCTACAGCGGCTTGAGGACCAGCTTAATATTCAATCCCTGAATTAATGTGTGTTTTCGAATAATGTATAGGGCATTTACCCCCAGAGTACCTAGTCTGCCAATCTGAATCCCAGGATGAGTGAAGCTATTACCTTAGCCGTTGCGCGCACAAGGAAGGTAGGTATCGTTCTGGAAATGTTTGACCCTCGATTTTCTAATTCATACATGAAGTTAATGTGCCCGTCACTAAAATGAGTACTAACTTCTTTCTCTGACACGAAGTTGTGCACATGATGTAGCCGGTGATGTTCGCGGAAGGTAGGGCCCTCGTAATACGTTTGATTTTAAACCAATTCGTAACGCTCTCTAGAGGTCTGACGCTCTACTTTATTATTTAAAGCGTGACACAGGGTGTCTTATGATAATACTTTAAAGCAGATTTACTCCACGAATATCTCATTTGACGGTCGGAATCATAGAATAGGTGTTGCTAGTGACGTAGCCGTTCGATCCTCAAAGATGGTGGTAATGTTCTGGAATGTTTTGGCCATCGATCTTCTGTTTCATTCATGAAATTATGGTGCCCGGCACTAAAATGTATACTCCTTTGATCCTCGGAACACCTTGTTATACTCTCAATACAGCGAGTTATGCTATAGAAATATAACGTCATCAATAAAACGTTTGACTATATACCAATTGGAAGCATTCTCAATCGGTTTGTCGCTCTATTTTTATATTCTATCCATGAATTATGGTTTCAATTGCCAGCACAGTTCAGCGGATTTACTTTCGGAATGCTTGTATTGACTTTCGGATTCCTAGGATAGGTGTAGCTTGTGATTCAGTAGATCGGTACTCAAAGAGGGTGATCACGTTCTCGAACGATTTGAGCCAAGACTTTCATAGTTCACACTTGAAATAAGGATGCCCGTCACTAAAATTCATACTATATTGCATCTCCGAACACGAAGTAATACCCTCGGTACAGAGCGTAAGCTTCTCGGAAATTACGGCCTTCGTTGAAAAGTTTGACTCTATTCAAATAGATACAGCTGTATAACCTTTTGCCGATTCACCTTAATATTCATACCGTGAAATAAACTGGCTATTGCCAATTTCATCCAGCAGATTACTCCCGGAATACCCGGTCTGACGCTTGGAATCACAGGAAAGGTGATGCTATTAAACTCGGCATACGAATAGAAAGAAGGGTTGTACCGTTCTCCATCTGTTGGCCCCCGATGTTCCAATTCATACGTGAAATTATGGTGGTTGTCACTAAAATGTATACCGATGTGTTTCACTGAGCACGAAGTTATACTCTCGATACGGTGGCTTAAGATCACGGAAGGTATGCTTTCTGTAAAAAGTTTGTATCTACATGAAAGGGTATTGGTTCATAACGGATTCACGGGATGCATTCGTATGCATACCGCGAATTAAGGTATCCCGTGACAATACTCCTCAGCGGATTTTCTACCGGAATACCCGGCTTGACTTTCGGAATAACAGGGTAGGTGAAGCTATTAATGTAGCCGTTCGACATTCATAGAAGGTAGTAACGGTCTTGAACGGTTTTACTCTCTATCTTCTAATTCATACATGAAATTTAAGTGCCGTCATTAAAATGTATACTAATTTGTTGCTCTGACCGCGAAGTTATATTCTGGGTACAGCGGGTTTGGCTTTCGAATTGCAAGGTCTTCGGTAGCAAGTTTGACTTTACCCCAATTGGTATCTCACACAAATGATCTGTTGCTCTACTTAAACATTCATACCCTGAATTAAGGTGTCTGTTGCAAATACTGTTCAGCGGATTTACAACCGGATTACGTGGTTTGACTCTGGGAACCACAGGATAGGTGAAGCCATAGACTTTGCTCTGCGACCCTCAAAAAAGGTGGTAACGTTTTCTAACGGTATGACACTCGACCTTGTAATTCGTACATGAAGTTAAGCTGCCGTCACTCAAATGAATACTAATTTCTATGAAAATTTCTATGTCTATGAAAAGGAAGTTTATCACAATTGGCTTTATAATAATTGGTAACAGTCTCAAGCGGTTCAACGCTGAATTTTAATACTCAACCATGAATTCCACGTACGCATTAGATGTTCGAGTGTCAAACCGTTAGTGAACGTTACCACCTTCTTCGAGAGACTTTATGGTAAGTAAATAAATTCACCTGTCCTGTCCTTCCGAACCAGGTATGCCAGGAGTCAATCCAATGAACAGTATGGGCATGAGACGCCGTATTTCGCGGCTTGAGTATTCAAACGTAGCGTCAAACCGATTAAGAACGTTACCAATTGGTATAAAGTCATTCTTTCTACCGAATACCTTACCATCAGAGAACCTATCGCGCTGTACCGTGTGTCGTGCTTATTGCTCACAGGCACAAATTAGTCGACATATTCACAGGAGTGCACCACATTTTCATGAACAAATATAAAAATCGAGAGTAAAACCTTTCAGAAATATACCACCTTTTTTTTAGAGTCGAACGGCTAAGTCAATAGCTTCACCTATCCTGTGATTCGGAGAGTGAATCCAGGCGTTCCTGGAGTGGATCCACAGAACACTGTTGGCAATAGATACCTTGGCTCACGATTTGAACTTTAAAGTAGAGCGTCGAACCGTTTGAGATCATTAACAATTGCGATGTCACACATCTGGCTGATAGCATAACCGCCCGAGAAACAAACCCGCTGCTTCGAGAGTATGACTTTGTGTCCAGAAAAACATATTAGTAAACATTTTAGTGACGGGCTCCATAATTTCATGAATGAATTACAAAATCCAGATCCAAATCATTCAAGAGCGTTACCGCCGACGTTTAGAGTCGCACAGCTAAGCCAATAGCATCACCTATCTTGTGATGCCGAGAGCCAACCCAGGTATTCTGCGAGTTAACGCGCTGAAGGTAATTGGCAAAGGACGCTTAATGCATGGTATAAATAATAAAGTAGAGAGTTAAGCTGTAGAAGGACAATAAAAATTCATATAAACTCAAACTTTTTACCGATGGAATTATCATCCGAGAATCCATCCCGCTGTGGCGATTGGCTTGCATAGTGTACACCAGGACAAATTAGTAGACATTATAGCAGATGTATATCTTATTTTCACATATAAATGAGAAGATCGAGAGGCAAAGCGATCAAGAACTTTGCCACTTTATTTGAGAATCGCTCACCTATTGAAATTGCAACACGTATCCAGTAAATCCGAGAGTCACACCAGGTATGTCAGGAGTAAATCAGCTGTGCAGTAATGGCAATGGACACATTAATTCGCTGTTTGTATATTGAAGTAGAGCGTCAATCCGTTTGAGACCGAGTGCAATTAGCATAACGCCATACTCCTTACCGGATACCTTTCCTTCCGAGAACATACCCTGCGGTATCGTCACTCCGTGCGCAGAGAAGCAAATTAGGAGACATTTTAGCAGACGTACACCTTAGTTTCATTAACGAATTAGATGGTCGAGTGTCAATCCATTCGATATCGTTACAACCGTCTTTAGAGTAGAACGGCTGAGTCAACAACATCATCGAAGCGTGGTATTCCGGTAGCAAATCCACTAAGCAGTATTCGAAATAGTATCATTAAATCACGGATTGAATATTAAAGTCGAGGGTCATAATGTTTGTGGGCGATGCCAATTGGTATAAACTAGAACGTTTTAACGAAGACCTTACCTTCCGAAGATCTATCCCGCTGCACCTAGAGCATATCATGGTGTTCGGAGGGACGAATTAGTATACAATATAGTGACGGGCATCTTAATTTCATAATGATTAAGAAGATCATGGGTCAAACCGGTCAAGAACGTTACCACCTTGGGAGTGGAGCGTCTTAGTAAAAATCTTCATATATCCTGCGATTCCGAAAATGATAACTGGTATTCCGGGAGAAAATCCGCTGTACAGTATTGTCGTTAGTCAGATTATTTCACGTTATGAATACTAAAGTACAGGGTCAAGCCGTTGTAGAACGTTACCTATTGGTATGGAGTCAAACTTCTTACCGAAGGCCGTACCTTCCGCACACCTTACACGCTTAGTCGATAGTATAACTTCGTGCTCAGAGGATCAAATTAGTAAACGTTTGTGGGACGGAGACGATAATTTCATTATTAATAAGAAGATTAAGAATCAAGCCGCTCGAGAAGGTTACCACATTCCTTGAGATTCAAACGGCTGAGTCAATAGCGTCAGCTATCCAGTGATTCCGAGAGTCAAACCAGGTATTGCTGTAGTAACTCCGTTGGGCAATATTGCCAATAGACAGCTTAATTCACGATTTTAATATTAAAGTAGAGCGACAAACCGCTAGAGATCGTTTCCAATTGGTATAAAGTCACACGTTTTATTGATGATCTTTCCGTTCTGACTCCAGCCAAAATTCAGCCAATGAATCACCGTGTGACGCCAGCCAAAATTCAGGCTACGCATCGCCGCAAGCCGCCCTGGCCAAAACCGTAGCAAAATTAGCCAAAATTCAGTCATAGCATTACCGGACGCCGCTCAGATAACAACCGCAACAAAATCAGCCATAAACAGAGAACACATGACCAGAAACCGCCTACTCAACCAGAAAATTATAATATAAAAACCGAGCACAAACGAATAAATCAGTTCTACATTATACGTCAAACAGAACATTCGTATACCTCATAATCAATCAATCAACCTCAATCACAGAACGAAATTGGTATCCATTTCAGTGACGGGCACCTTAACGGCTTTACACAAATTGGTAATGCTGACCGACGATTTGACAGCATGCTTTCATATTCGAACCGTGTACTAAGATGTCTATTGCCAGTAGTATTCAGTGGATTTACTCCTGGAATACCTGGTTTGACTCGCGGAATCACAGGATTGGTGAATCTAATGACAAAGTTATGCGACCCGCAAAGATGGTGGTGTCCTTCGGGAACAGCTTGCCCCTCGACCTACAAATTCAAACATGAAATTATGGTCGCCGCCTCAGAAATGTATATTAATTTCTTCTCTGAACACGAGGTTATGTAATCGATACAGCGGGTTGTGTTCTCGGATGGTAAAGTATTGGGTAAAAGGAATGACTTAATACCATTTGCCGATGTTGTTCGACGAATTGGCTCTAAACGTAAACATACATGCAGAGAACTAATGTGTCTATTGCCAATTCTGCTCAGTATATTTAATCACGGAATGCTTGGTTTGACTCTCGCTATCACAGGATAGGTGAAGCTATTGACTAGCCCGTGCGGCTCTCAAGAAAGGTGGTAACGTTCTCCAACGGTTTGACTCTCGATATTCTTATTCATACATGAAATTAAGGTGCCCGTCTCAAAAATTAACAGTAATATTTTCCACTGAACACGATGTTATACTCTCTATATAGCAGGCTAGATTCACCGCAGGTATGCCTTTCGGTAAAAGGTTTCACTTTGTATCAATTTGTAATGTTCTCGAACGGTTTTACGCTCTAGTTTAATATTCAAACCGCGAATTAATGTGTCAATTGCGTATACTGCTCAGCCGATTTACTCCCGGAATACCAGATTTGACACTCGCATTCGCAGAATAGGTGGAGCTATTGACTTATCCGTTCGCCTCTCACAGAAGGTGGCAACGTTCTCGAACGGTTTGATCCTCGATCTTCAAATTCATACATGTACCTATGGTGATGTTTCCAAATTGTATACTAATATGTGTCCCGAAACATGTAGCTATACTCTCGATACGGCGAGTTTGATTTTCCGAAGGTAAGGTCATCGATAAAGTGATTGACCATATACCAATTAGGAACGCTCTGAAACTCGTTGACGCTCTACTTTAGTATTCAAACCGTAAATTAGGGTGTCAGTTTGCAATACTCTTCAGCCGACTGAATTTCGATTTTCCCGGTTTCCATGTCGGAATCACGGATATTTGAAGAAATAGACTTAGCCGTACGACTCCCAAAGACGGTGATAACGTTCTTGATTGGTTTTGACCACCGATCTTTTAATTCATACATGAAATTGAGGAGCTTGGCGTTAAAACGTATAATAATTTACTTCTCTGAACATGAAGCCGTTCACTCGATACAGGGAGTTAGGTTCTCGGAAGGTAAGGAATTGGGTAAAAAGAATTATTTTATTCTAATTTATAATGTTCTCCGGCGGCTTGACTCAGTACCTAAATATTTATACTGTGAACTGACGTGTCGTCTATTGAGAATACTCTCTAGCGGCAGTACTCCTGGAATACCTGGATTAACTCTCGCAAGCACAGGATAGCTGAAGTAACTGACTTGGCCTTTTGACTCCCACAAAACGTGGTAACGTTCTCCAAGGGTCTGACCATTGACCTTCTAATTCATACACGAGGATAAGGTGCCCGTCACTGAAATGAATACTAATTTCTTCTACTAAATACGATGTTATTCTCTCGATGCAGCTGGTCAGGTCCTCGGAAGGTAATATATTGGGAAAAGATATTGACTTTATTCCATTTGGCAATGTTGTCCGACGGTTTGTCTCACAATCTGAATACTGATGCAGTGAATTTAGGTGTCTACTGCCAATTCTGCTCCGTATATTTTGTCACGGAATACCGGAATCGACTCTCGCTATCGCAGCATATGTGAAGCTATTGACTTACTTGTGCGACTATCAAGGAAAGTTGTAACGTTCTCCATCGGTTTGACACTCAATCTTTTTATTGATACATGAAATTAAGGTGCCCGTCACTTAAATTTATATTAGTATATTCCACTGAACACGTTGATATAATCTCGATACAGCGGGATAGATTCGCCGCAGGTAAGGCTTTCGGTAAA
>NIJG01000349.1:90147-100915 GCA_002201625.1 Euglossa dilemma
TTTAAACAAACGATAAATTCTATAATATTATTTAACAAGAAAAAATAATTCATGTTAAAGGGTATCAAAAACAATCGGGATCTTATAATTCGCAACACTATAACAAACGATATCGGTACTTCATCGCGACTCTAGTTCAAACCGAAATCATTTGTTCGCAACTCTAATAAAAATCACGAAATCTGATCTTTTTCGCAACGCTAATTCAAACCGTAATTAATTACTCGCAACGCTATTCACAAAAATCGCGATTTGCTCAAAACAGGACGATTGATCGATGTACATACATACGATTAACAAACAACTATTACTACTACTACTACATGCAAATTAATAAGAGCATAGTGACAAAGTAGTAACAAGAATGATTTCCCATCCTTTAGACTACCTACTTACAGGTATAATAAATACCTGCGGTCACTATGCTCGTCGAAATTTCTACGTAATACAACCAATCACCCGTGTCGATTTGGACCTTTCGACCTACAACATGATTGAGTGACCAGAGGAACCAAAATGCATGCAACTCACCAATGATACGAAGAACATGACTGCAATTATTGACAGGATGGATGTTGACAGGAGGAAACCGATGTCATGAAGACCACTGTCATCAAGGCTGCCATGAAGGGTAGACTCACTGGTTTCATGGAGAAATGAAGGCTGCAAAAATCTGTAACAGAGAATCGAATATTATATTCTATTCTTTAAAGACACAATTTAATTATTTGAAAAATTTTAAATAGAGAAAAATTAAAACTTTGATATAACAGTTTGAGATCTATCAAACACTTTACATTTTTATTCTTCGTGTCTCATAATTAATAATTACTAAAACAAATTAAAAGGATTAAAATTAATTAATTTGCAATGTACAAACATGTTTACATTCTTGGTTTCTAGAGCACCGTTGGATCCTTTTCAGGTGAAAAGTGACTTTAATATTGGTAACGAATATTTAATAATAAAAGATTATTAATGCGTCCGCTTAAATTCCGATCGGCGAACAAACACAATTTAATTATTTGAAAAATTTTAAATAGAGAAAAATTAAAACTTTGATATAACAGTTTGAGA
Organism: Euglossa dilemma; assembly: GCA_002201625.1. Taxonomy (NCBI): domain Eukaryota; kingdom Metazoa; phylum Arthropoda; class Insecta; order Hymenoptera; family Apidae; genus Euglossa; species Euglossa dilemma. The sequence goes on from NIJG01000349.1 coordinate 91,225, forward strand.
TCTATCAGACTCTTTACATTTTTATTCTTCTTGTCTCATAATTAATAATTACTAAAACAAATTAAAAGGATTAAAATTAATTAATTTGCAATGTATAAACATATTTACATTCTCGGTTTCTAGAGCACCGTTGAATCCTTTCCAGGTGAAAAGTGACTTTAATATTGGTAACGAATAGTTAATAATAAAAAAATATTAATGCGTTCACTTAAATTCCGATCGGCGAACAAACACTGACTCTCGTATGGCTATTATGGTTATATTTTACATGAGCTGGTAAGCTTTGAAAAGGAAACTTGATACTTGAAACGAAAACAAACATTGACTCTACCGGTCGCATTGCGTGCGGTCACAAAGATTTCTGAAGTGGGAAAGAGAGTTCTTCACCCTGTCTAACGTTTATTAAAAAAAACTGCTGCTGTTTTTATGAAGTTCTGACTGATCATTACCCTTTTATTGATGATAGACGTAGGAGACAAAACGCGTATATGAAATATCAATGAGTAAGTGTAAAATATTATAAGTATTATACTGTAATACAACTGAATGCAAGAAATTACATCAGACTGCTCATTATTGGAATTTAAACTATGTCTGTATAATCATACTACGCTTTTAGGTTTGCGTCGAAAATTGTTCATGCATGTAACTGTGACTCTGTCGTAGAAATAATAAAAATTATTGTTCAGTAACAAATTATAAAGATGTTACAAAGTATTCGCGACCAAAATACGGTAAAATGTGAATTATTCCAATTTCTTATTCAAATATAACACACCTAATGAATTTACTTTTGATTTAAGAATTAAATATTAATTATGTATTATAATATGACGTATGAAACGAATTACCGCAGAATTAACAAGTGGAAATACTTAATATATTCAATATTACCAGGTTTTCACGAAGAATTATCAGGTTCGAAGCATGAACCATCATGGCGTCCATACTTCGTTCTCCAATTCGTTGGCGGCCATATTTGATTCTACAATTCCTTTGTTGGCGGCCATATTTGATTCTCAAATTCGCACGTCGGCGTCCAAAATGATCCTTGTAATCCATTAATGATCTGAACAAAAGAAAATGCGAAATTTAAAACAAATATATGATACCATAACTAATTATGATAAAATCGAACGTTCATATTCAAGTTTAAACTGCTGGTAACTTCGAAAAATTCGAAATTATAAAACCCGACAAGAACTGGATAGATTTGCTACAATAACGTTCAAAGAGTTAATAAACTAGTAGATATTAGTCGTATAAAGTTAACAATAGTGTATAAATGATAAAGGAAAAGAAATAAACGTATTACGCAATAGATAAGACGCGGTTAGGCCCGTACAACGTGACACATCCTTTCGCGTCAAGATTTCGAAGTGGACTAACCCCACCACGCCGTAGTTTCCTCTAAGCAGTTCGCTGATTCGTCGAGAGGCCGCTTCCCTCACCACTTCCAATGTGCCGCGGACCGTGAAATTCGCCGAATACAATAGGCTTCGCTAAACTCAACGTTACATTCCGAAACATTTCTTGGAAAGCAAGTTTCCGGTTCGAACAGGAATAAGAGGAGAAACGAAAACATTTAAAGTTTGCTATGGCTTTGAAACTAATCAGCGTGATGCATTGCCTGCCTGTACTCTAACAATTAAAAATTTCTGGGCCTGCTGCCTTCAAAGTCGATTTTCTCGGCAACGAAGCTTCGAATGAAAAAATTTTATTCTTTATTTTCGATTGATTTTTTTCTGCAGAATTACCCAGTACCCAATTGTACTACCTTTGCAGGAACACCCAGTATATTGGATCCCTATTTCCTCGACTTGCATTGCGTTTGTTTCTTTCCTTCACTTCATGAGATATAAAATCTATGATTTCATTGTAATTACGTTATATCAACTTGTAGTGTAAATTATTAGATATTTGTCTGCATTCTGTAATAGATATTCGGTAAACGATGTCATAGCGAAAGTATTAACCACTTAATTTTGTTATTTTTTAGAATCAAGCACGAATGACCGTGATGCTGATTGGCATCACCTTCGTTTTTGTCCTCGGCGAGGTGCCAAGTCGTTTGGCATCGCTACGTGGTGCATTATCGCTTCTTTATGGGGGAGACCTGACAAAGGTGTCAGAGCATTGCATGAAAAGGTGAGTGTCGTCTTTGAATATCACCTGAAAATAACGTAGTCTATCTTTGTCTACCTGTACCGAAATTTTATTTGTCGAGTTATTTTCTGAAAATTAACTCTAGGCCTACCTGTAAAAGTATAAACATTAATTTTTGTTATAAAGATTTGTTATGTGGATATAGTGATTAATTTAAAGAATTAATATTTTTTAAATGTGCGACATTTTCTATTTATACACATCCATAAGCAAGTACGACAAAAACACTTTTAATTTAATTTTACGTTGTTTTTTTTTAAAGCTATTTATAGTATAATACATGATGGAACGTGGAAATGTTTATAGAAAGTGTTAGTATGATAAACATATTATACTAGACTATTCCCCCTTCGTATAAAGGACGGTGATGTGACTTTTTCTTATTTTTATTCTGCCTGAATTGTCTAAGCTGATCCTTTTGATAATATCTCTTTTGTATTCAGCAAGCTGATCATTATAGTCCTCTTAATTTTTAATTCTTATCGCTTGCTACATTTAAAAATNGATTTCTGTTTGGTAAATATTAAGGTTACTAATTATTGATAAATGTAAAAAATATATAATGTTCCATTGTTCGAATAGATTCAACATATTTGCGACTCTGATGAACGCTATATTGAGTTCGGCCAATTTTGTGCTCTACTGTTTGCTGAACCAACGTTTTCTTTCACATCTGAAGCATCTTTTGATGGGCAAAGCTTGGCAAAGGAGTAGTACCATCAAATGCAGTGTTCCATACGCAACACGTCCAATCGAGCCCAGTGACGTCGACGCAAATAAAATCGAATATATCGCGAACGAATATCCGTAACATTATACTATATTATTTTATAAGTATACTAAAACTTAAAATTTAAACGTAAAATTAAACCTAAAATTTATATATAATTTAATATTGTAGAACTGTTTAATACAATAATAACAATATCAGTAATAATACAAATACTATTGTTAAAAATAGATACTACTTATTTTGTATTTAATTTTTGTTTTTCAAAGAACAAACTAAATTGATTGTAACCTGTTTTATATTTTTAGAATCACTAAGTTATATATGTAATTATATACGATAATAAATATACACAGTGTTTATAAAAGATGGATTACGCTAGATTAATTTCTGAAATTACAGAATAGGCCACAAATTCGATCGAGTATATAATAGATTTTAGCATAAGTGTCTCTTAATAGAAATTCTTAATTTTATGCAATATTTTAAGCATAATTATAATATTTAATTATTTCTTCGATGTCAGGAATACCCATAACAAGTATCAATCGTATAAAAATTTTAGCCTTAACTACTTGTTAGGTCAAAAGTATATGACTTTTGATTTCGAGTATGATAATAAACTGTGAATATCTTAAATACAATAATTCTTCTTAAAATATCTCATATTTACGTGAAAAAACTAATAAGCCTGAAGCTTATTAGTTAATAAGTTTATATATCACTCGTTGTACATAATTTGTTTAAAATCAGAATTTTTTCGATTTCGATGAGAAAGTTGTTGATCCCATTCTACATGCACGCGTTTGTTCAGGTTCGATATATTATATTTTTTCAAGTTTATGCTCGTGGGCGCGGAAATGAATAATTTGGAGGCAGGTGGCAGATCTTCAGCCAGTTTTTCTCTTCTTCTTTTACGAACAGTAATGATATCTGATATCAGGTAATATATGAATTCGACTAAACTTATTACAGATCCACCTAAGCAGAGCCCGAATATTCCTCCAAAAGAAGCTGAAATTTTATTTATAATTAAAATTTTAATAATGCATAAAAATCTGTAGAAAAATTGGGATTTTGTATAAAATGTAATTATAATAATACCAAGTAAATATAATTAATTTTTGTATCTTCAATATCGATGTTAAAAATAATAGTGAATTTAATTCATGAATATAAGTAATGCAAAAGAATGATAGATATTAGTTAATATTAATGTTAAATTCATTTTTTAATAATACTAGAATTTTATTCTTATTTCAAAATAAATAACAAAAACAAATTTGGTATGATTAATAAATGTGACTAATAGGTGTTTAAGGAGAGAAAAAACCGACTCTTATTTGTTACAAAAGTAAGTCGATTAAAATGACAAAAATTTCTACTCATTATAATATCATAGAAATTTATTAAGTTTTAATTATCAAAAAATTGCTAATATTCGTGAAAATACATACCGAAGTTTCGAGTTCGTGAATATTTAGTAATAAATGCAAGTGTGTAATTTTATAAAAATATTGTACCTTTGATAAAAGTTGTTTTCGTTACTTTAAAGTAATGCCACATTTTCGCATGAAAACTAAATGTTTCAAAATATATGTATTAATCACGATCTTAATCATAAACTTACAAAGAAAATTTTCTCATTCTCTCTTACAAACTTTTTCAGTATTTCTTTTTTAATCGACCTTCTCGAACTCGTACCCAAGTAGTTTCACGACGAAGTCGGCTTAATTTTACTTTATTCTCCTAGCCGTGACGTCCTATTAGCCACTTATACAAGCGATAGGAAAGTAGTTGGAAGGCGAGCACGACTTTCTGCGAAGTTCCTCTTACCGAGAAGACTGTCCCATCCAAGGATAGTTTGCTTGCGGTACTCGAGGTACGTGCCATCTCGAAAATACGCGTACAGGAACGAAGTACTCTTAACGTCTAGACCACGCCTGTAAACAAACACAAATATATTTATCTAGAAAATGAATAAAAACAAGCCTGTATTAGTAATCATTTTTAATGTCACAGGAAATCGATGTAAATCAATTCTCAATTTTTCTTCATAACCTACAAAAGTGCACATTTGTCAGAATCATTGCTTCAATTATCACTTTTGGAAAACTTACGAAATTTTGATAAATATTTAGGACGATAAAAGAAGATCGTGTAACAGGGTAAATTAAATCGATGTAAATCAATTCTCAATTTTTCTTCATAACCTACAAAAGTGCACATTTGTCAGAATTATTGCTTCAATTATGAGTTTTGGAAAACTTACGAAACTTTGATATATTCTTAGGACGATAAAAGAAGATAGTGTAACAGGACAAATTAAATCGATGTAAATCAATTCTCAATTTTTCTTCATAACCTACAAAAGTGCACATTTGTCAGAATTATTGCTTTAATTATGACTTTTAGAAAACTTACGAAACTTTGATACATTCTTAGGACGATAAAAGAAGATCGTGTAACAGGGTAAATGAAATCTTTGTTATGTTTGCCGAGCGTTTGTTTATCAAGCTTAACCTGTCGATCAATTTTTCGATAATCAAAACCAATCGGTAACTCAGTGTTTGTAGGAATCTTCTGTAATTGTATTAACTCTTGAACGACAGATGACGCGACAGTACAGGTATTACTTAATAGTCGATGTAAGTAAAATTATATTTTCTACTATAACAGGTATTATATTATTTAAGTTCACAGAGGACCATTTTAATTAATGTAAAGAAATGTTTATAATTTTTTTATGACTACCAGATCTAGGTTGAAATAAGAAATTAAAAGCAAAAAGTTCAGTAATAAGTTAGTTTCCATCGCACAAGAGTTGAATGTTTATTTAAATATTTATTTCTGCATCTACCTATGTAATAAGGATCTGAGTTTATTCAATAAATATATTTACCACGAATTTTTATCTTTTTGTTTAATTAATCACATTTCTATGTAAATAGTCGACATGTTCGTGTTGGAAAAAGATATTACTCACGTTATTTCGGAGTCGTATCCTACATCGTCCATTGGTACCGATTCGGAAACCATCTCGTAGCTCTTATCGCTACACTGTGGAAGACAATTGCATTCGTCGATGTGAGATAACTGTTCTTGCGATAGGCTTCCTGCTTTTGAAAAATCATAAAATTGAATGAATAATGAAAATTGAGTGCAAAATTATACGTGATATTTATTAGGTCGTCCCGTAAGTTCGTTCCGCGGTGATATTTACATTCTCCGTCGCATTTTATAAACTATATCGACGATTAACGTCTTTGTCAACGAAATAGAAAGAAATCGTAGAACAAAAGGGCGATTAAATTTTTTCTTAATATTTAAAGGTTTATAATTTTAAATGGTAAAAGTAAAAACCGGCACGAATTTATGGGACGACCTAATATAACAGAAATATAAAATAGGTAATTTACAAATATGTTAATTGGATAGTAAATAACTCCATCCGAGGAAAACATATTTCTCGAAACTTAACTTTTGAATTAATTAATCATTTCTTGATACAGAACTCTAGATATGTTAATGTTATTTTTATTTATTTTCATTCAAGTTTTCCAGTACAGTACTAAAACTGTGAACCATGAAAAGGTAAATATTAGTTATTTACTTACTCCTACGAGCCAAGATGCAATCCACGTCCGTCAAATAACAAGTACGCTCCTCTGGATCTATTAACATACTAAATAAATGTGAATAACAATTCAGGAATAATTCATAAACGTAAGTGCAAAGCTAAATTTATCCCCAGAAGTTGTTGGATTAGAAAGTTTGCTTGCTTAAGTAGTTCTCTATCTTCAATGAATTTTTAAACTTTAATGTATTATAAATTCAATTATTCGCAATTTCTATTTTAAATTACTTGGAAATATGCTTTTAGTACATTATAATTGTTGATTTATTTCCCAGAAATTATTTTGCTGAATATGAACATCAAACAACAAAAAGTTAACCATTTTCATTGGTAAATAATATTTCAAAATTTAAACAAGGATTAATGCATGTGATAGACTAATGTAATAATTATGCATAATTATAAATATTTTTAACCATAATTTATGTAATATTACTTTATGTAAAATATGTATTATATACATTATGTTTTGAAAATTGTGTATGAAAAATAAAGTTTTTTTTAGACATTAATCTTTACTTTTCTTATGTTTGTTATTATTGTCTTTTTTTGCAACTTTTCCCTTGGCATTTGTCTTAAAGAAAGGTTTATCTACATTTTCCTGTCTCTAATCATCCTCATTTATTTTCATAACTCTATACTTCTCGTGTATCAGGAAACTCCTGAGAAAATGTATGAATGTGCCAAGCACAATATTTTTTACGAAAACAACTCTGCAAAGGAAATTAAAGCATAGAAATTATTTGCAAAATGATATTATTCATTTTCACAATATAAATAACCATTTATCATTGCAGAAAATTAAAATCTGAATGCTTATAAGTAATTTAAGATAGCAATTGCAATTCATTTAGTTTATAATACACTAAGGTTCAACAATCCATTGAAGATAAAGTATAATTTTACAATGAATTAAATGACAAAATGAATAATATTAAACAATATATATCCTGATAATGTTAAAACAGACAATTAATGTTGTATTTCGAATTGTGTTTGATTATGTTATTAATTACATTCTACATACAAAATAATCAATTAAAAAAATAAAATAAGCTTAATTCGTAATTAAAAATTTAAATAAAATTTGCATATGTAAATTACTCACGATTATCTGGGAAGAAGAATGGCAAACAACCGCAAGAGCCATAAATATTCTGCTGTATACATTCCGAAATACATGTTTGATAACTATACTTTCCTTCTCCAGGTGTCTGAAAGAAATAGAAAAAAAGAAATTTCTTTTACAAAATTTTGAAAGTGAAATTAGTTTTTCCCAATAGTAATCTTCGATCCAATATTATTGTAGCTTCTGACCTAGCATACCATGATCTTTGCATGATCTTGAAGACAAGGTGTTTATTATTAAGACCCTTTTAAACCCTTTATAGTTGCCCTTTTAAGAGTCTTATTATTTTCCAATATAGATACTCCTTCTCGATGTTCTGCATTTAAATCGCAAATGATCTTAGCTAAGTTCATCGGTTAATTTGTACATAGCATTTTTTATTATGNTTAAATCGCAAATGATCTTAGCTAAGTTCATCGGTTAATTTGTACATAGCATTTTTTATTATGTACACGTGGCTTTACGAAAGCTAAGATCAGTTGGAAAACGCTGATCGATGCACCAGGCCCAGATCACATCTACTCATGCTAAAGGAAACTTGAAAAGCGTGTGACACCCTGCATTGGAGTGCATTCAGAATTGACAGTTAGTTGAGAAGTGAGTTGGTAGTCTTAGTTATAGAGTTGACAGTTAGTTGAGAGTTTGGTTGACAGTTAATTGAGTGGTGAGTTAGTAATCTTAGTTATAGAGTTGACAGTTAGTTGAGAATTTAGTTGACAGTTCGTAATTGACAGAGTTAGGAGTAGAGTCGAGTGAGTTGATAGTGTCATTAGCTATAAAAATTGTAGAATAGCCATATTGAGAGTAATTTATTTAATAAATAAATCACCATCTGTATCAATTCCACAGTTATGCTTGTTGAATAAGTAGATCGCGAAATATCGCGTCAGTTGCCTGTTCTATGTGTGTCCTGAGAGTTGAGAAACGTTCTGTATCTGAAGTACAATCCACATTCATCTATTGCATTATACAAAATATATTGTTACAAACAACATGCAGCGTGTAGATGATTCGATTTTCCCTATAAAACCCCAATAATACTATATATTAATATAAATATTTTCAGGAAAGATGTTAAAAGGTTTTACAAAAATTTTTGCAAAAAACATTGTGGAAATGGCAATCAGGCTAATATCTTAAAAGCGATAGCAGACCGAATGGATGTGTGATCTTAGTTTCAAGATGGAAGAGACTGCGAATAAGAGGATCGGATGAACGAGTTTATCTATAAGAGTGCCGGATGTTTAGGATACGTGAGAAAATTATGATTCAAGAAGAAAGCAGACAGAGTTGCAAGGTGAGCAAATTAATATGCAGTTACAGTATTCAATTGAAAGTTCGGTTGTCAGTGCCAGTGTACGAATTACAAGTGTCAACAATCAAGTTACTATTTTGAATAAACCGTTTTAATTATTTAAAAGTCTTCGTTTCCGTTATACACTAAAAATTCCTACAATATAGTCTCAAATTCATTCTTACCTCGCCATCGAACAGACACATCCGTTTCAGTAGAGGTATATTCTGAATGTCTTTGGAGCTTTCTATTTTCGTGCCGGTAAGCGTCATCGTCATTACGTGGCCTGGCTGTAAAGTTGCGGATTGCGCACCGACGTCCGGATAATCGAATGGATCATGTATCAAAATGGTAGCACCCACAAATTGCCTGACAGAACTTTTGTAATTCTTCGCGTCGATATTCAGAGCCACCGTCAGGCCGACGTCACGGCCGGTTCCTGGCACTTGCTGAAGACAGTTTATATTTGTTATTCGCTCTGCTGATGATCTGTTATTGAATATCGAACGAGCATTATTAACACTTTTTGAACAGTTTTTATATACCTATTTTTATGGACACCCGTCAGATTTAAGGTAATGGAAACATATTTTCTTTAAAAGACAAGCGATGGGTTTAATTTGAAAACAATCGCAATATGAACAAACTTAATATAAGTTAATTAAATCTGTTAATATCGTATAATTGAAGCAACCCATCCGTCAAATTGACGGGTCCCGTAAATCTAGTGTTAAA
>NIJG01000349.1:122407-133904 GCA_002201625.1 Euglossa dilemma
CAAGGAGATAAGGAATATACGTAAAATTTTCAAAAATAAAAAATTATTTATTTAGAAAATAGGAAATCGTTAGGTGACTACAAAAAAAAAACACTAAAATTATAAAATGTAGAGTCTACAACTTGAGAAATCTGAGTTCTGGAGGTTTCAAATTTTTAATTATTTTTCCAAAACTTCCAAAGTTTCAAACTGTGTACTCAAAAATTCGAAAATTTTAAATTACTTACTACAAAATTTCAAATGATTATTCTATAATTAAAAAATTTCAATTATTTTCTGTAAAAATTAAAAATTTCAAAATCATCTACTCATGAACATGAAAATCTGAATCTCTAAAATTTCGAAATTTCAACATTTCTCGTGTAAATATTTCAAAATTGTGTATGTGAAAATCGAAAAATCAGTTATTTTAAAATCCCTAAACTCATTTAAAAATTCAAAATGTCTAAATTATCTAGACCTACCTAAAAATTAAAAAATTCCGAATCATTTATTAAACATTTGTTACGTTTCGAATCACTTAACAAAAACTTAACTCATTTACCGCAATAATTTCAAAACCATAAAGTCACTAACTCAAAAATTCTTTAACCTTATTCACACGGTCCAAAATTAAAAAATTCTAATACTTAAGCCGAAATTTCAAAATCCCGAATCACTCGCACCAAAATTTCCAAAATAAGAAAAACTCCAAATTCAAATCCCCAAATTACCTACTCACTCACCATCAATTAAAAACCGCACCCAAAAAATTAACAACAAAAGAGAGAACGAAGAACATGCTACACAAGATCCACCGACAAATGCGACCATAATTTTCCAAAATCATCGAATAATTGCATAAAAAGCATATCGAAGCAGGTGCAATAATTTCACAAAATCGTCCAAAGGGAAAAGATGTAACAGGTGCAACCATAATCGTACAAACTGATCAACCCATCAAAACCAAAAATCAACAACGAAAAATATCAGGTTGTAGAAAACGGACTCCATTATATTTATAATTTTAAATTACATATTTCCATTTTATATATTATTTATTTATATACATTACACAACACCATAGTAACTATAATATATATAACTTACAATTTAAAATGATAAAAATAATGCATTTCTTTAAAACCTCATATCANAACACCATAGTAACTATAATATATATAACTTACAATTTAAAATGATAAAAATAATGCATTTCTTTAAAACCTCATATCAACGTATCGTCATTGCAGATGCAACGGTAATTCCAGAGAAGGGAAAAACGAAAAAAAATCGACGCAGAAGAAAAGTACAAAGAAAAATAGTATTCACGATATACGTACATATATCGCGACAGGTGCAACGAGATGCTCGCGGTGAATCGAAATCGGTATATCGAGGAAAGTGGATCCCGGTGGAATCTGAGGGAATGTTACGGAGAACATCGGCACCGGTCCCTTATCGGGCACGCTGCTATCAATGAACACGCGAATCGGCGCGATCCGTCGCGGTCACGGTCTTAAATCCGATTGGCGTATTAGAATACGTGTATTTTCGCGCCGGTGCATTGCCACCGACGATCGGGCCTGGCAGTATTGCGCTCGACAGCGCGCAGAACGGACCCATCGGCGATCGTCACTCCTCCAGGGTCTGGCAACCGCGATTCCGAGCTCGTTACCGATATCGGGCATGTACTGAACCTTCGTTGTTCCTTGTGCCTCGACCAAAGCTCTATAGCTTCCGGTTTCGCCGATTTCTGCTCCAACTCCGATCGGTAGGAGAAGAATCACTTTTTTTCTTTTCCAAGAGGAGAGAAGTTTTTTGTCCGCAAGAGGTGCCGAATATTCGCGGATTTTTGCATCTTTTTAATTTTTTTTTTTCTTTTTTTTTTTCTCTCTCGCAATTGGAAAGTAGGCCGTCCTCGTGGCTGGCCGAGAATTCGTGGACGTCGAATTGCTTGATGCCTCTTCTTCCTGGTATTGAATGGTGGACGAACGTAAGTTGTTCATTTTGCTCGGGGTAATTGTTGTTGGTATAGTTAGGTGAATGAAGAGCATTGCGAGAGTGTATGTGGATGGTCGAGTGCGGTATGAATAGGCATAGTCTGTTTATTGGCTGGTGATGTTGCTACTTCCTCTTTCGTGTTATGGTGCACAGCCGAGCTTCTGCGAAGATCCAGCCTGTGCCGAAGGAATGGTAATTTTTGCGAAAATTTACGATAATACGGATTTTTTATGAATCGCTATTCCGTCAATTTGGGAAATTGAATTTAATTATCTATTATTGAACGATTATTTTTATGGTGGTGATTCGTTGCGTTAACGGAGAGTACAATTTGATAGTAGAAATATTGAACTTGGTAAAATTGGTGAAATCAAAATTTTTGATTTTGCAGCTAGTTTAGTGTTTAATTATTTATTTCAAATTGTTGAATTTCTTTATTCATTGATTACAGTTATTTTATAGTTATTTTTATACTATTATTATACTTATACTGGAAATACGAAATTTGATAAAATTATTGATTTTGTAGTAATTGCTTTTGGAAAAATTAATTTAATTAATTTAATTAAAATAGAAATTTAGTTGCATATATTTATGTTTGTATATCGTGAGATTTTAATTAACAAGGGTTGGAAAATTTGGGAAAGTGTTTTTAGGAAATGAAATTGCTCGTTTCGAGTTGAAATTTGACATTTTGTAAAATAAAATTTAACAAAGCACATTAATAGCTCATGTGTAATGAAATTAATAGTAATATTAGGACGAAAGACATTTTGGGTTTTTACGTGTAGTAATTTTCAATTAAGGAGATCTAAAATGATGTAAATTTATTTTCATCCTTTTTCAATTTTTAAAATTCAAAATTGATTCTAGAATTTCGTAAGAATTAAAAAGCCTGTGCAGATCTAGTGAAATTACCAAATCTATATTATAAATAGCAATTTTACAGATAATTGTTATCAAATTTTGCAGGATTATTTTCAGTTATTCTCCGACATTTGACAAAATAAAATACGAGACTATAAATTGGTAGCTGGTTAATATCTATACAATAGCATCGACAAAAATTATTTAAAATGGTTCTTTTGTAACACCATTAAAGTACCATTGAAATACTTCAACTAGTTTCTGGCAAAAAATTTTCTTTCTCGACAAATGACACTAAAAATTATTAGAAATATAAATTAATAATTTTTGCCGATCAAATAATTTGTACTTTGACCTTTCGTTATTTTATAGTAATCTCTAGATTAATAATTACAAAATACAGTAAATTTGCTTTGAGTTTATCTTAGATTCTTACACGAAAAAGTCTAAAAATATAAATCATAATGATTTTACTTTCCCCCACTATTTTTTATTTATTTCTTTTTTTGTTAAGAATATTTTTTTAAATATTCCTCAAATAAGATTTCCAAAGTTCTATCTGTCAATTTGATCATTTACAATTTCAATATAAGCATTATAATTCTACATTTAGGGTCGAAATTTTTTCGTTTGATCATTTGCATATTTAAAAATCAATTTGTAATAAAATATTATTACATTTCAAAGGTTATATGCATTTATTCACTAACTAACAAAGATATTTTTAAAAATATTCCTAAAAAGAGATTTCACAAATTCCTTTTCAGTCAATTCGATCATTCACAATTTCAATATAAGCATTATAATTCTATATTTAGGGTAAAAATTCTTCTGCCTGATCATTTGTTCATTCAAACAGCAATTTACAATAAAATATTATTATACTTTGAATATATATATTATTCACCAACAAACAATTACAACAATATTATTGCAACAGTATCAATACAAACTCAGTTCGAATCTCATATCTCGATTCCATCGTTCCGAAAATTATTCACCAACTATCAATTACAACAACATTATCGCAACAGTATCAACACAAACTCAAGCGAATCGTTCCGAAAATAAACCGTCGAAATTCTTCGTTCGCCAACAACCCTAACCTAAAAGTTAACTGGACAAATTAAAAAATCCCAGCTTAACTCTCGCTTAAGTGGCCATATCCCAAAACGTTCTGGCCCCCTGCTCCTTCCCTCCCCATAAACGTAGTAAAAAAGCGAGCAGAAAACCGCGTTGAATCCGATCGTATTTTCGGCGACGCGAAGTACACGTGGAATTATGCAAATCGGGCAATATTTCTCCAAAGTCGAGCAAACGACGCCGGGCCACCGTTCGAGTTCATCCGTCTTCATTTTTCCCCTGTCAAATTCCCCGTTTTGCACGGTGTCACGGTTAATTCACCGCTCGCGCGATCCGAGGTACGAGAGAAATTGGCGAACAACGAAAAAGTGTCGTAAAAAGGTACAAAAGTGGCATTCATCGATGACGTACAAATTGGCCAACGTTCATGGTCCGCGCCGATGTGGACGGTGACGCATGTCCGAGGGTACTAATAATGTAATTTGTGAGTTCCTTTCAATGCTCTCGACAGACTTCGCAGTCATAGCGGAGCTAATAGGCAAGAATTTTTAATAAAGCGCCGCTTTTCAGCGCGATCGCCCCCGACGCGACATTCGGTGAATTTTAAATTCGCGCCAATTCCCGCCGGCCGCCATTTTTCTGGCAGCGAATGGCCGCGGCTGATGGGATTTCGCGGAAGTGGGCGAAAACGGGCCAGGGAAAAATTCGAATTAAGCGACGCCCGGTTTAATGCCCCAACTTCTGCTCGCTTCATCGTCCGTTGATGGAAAAGAACACCCCGCGAACGCTATTAAACGATACTAAATGATAGGAGGGTAATTATGGGATCCGTGCACAAACTAACCCGACGTTAGCCCCACCTCTCGAATTTTTACTAACTTTTTGTACCAGGCTACTCGACTAATGATTGTTTTTCTATTTTTCAAACGAATTTCTCCCTTTTGTTTTATGCGGTTAATCGCTGCAGGCTATTAACCGTATGAGCTGTTCATGGGGTAAAGTGGTTCGCGCCGTTTCTTGATTTAAAATAATCATGTGCGCCAAGAGATACTTTAATGAGTGTTTCGTCCACAAACTAACTCCACGTTAATTCCACCTTCCGAATTTTTACAAATTTTTTGTGCCAAGATACTCGACTAATATTATTTACTTTTTAATTGTTTTAAATCTTGTGCACCAAGAGATCGATTAATGATTGTTTCGTCCACAAATTAACTCGATGTTAATTTCACCTTTCGAATTTTTACACATTTTTTGTGCCAAGATACACGACTAATATTATTTACTTTTTAATTTTTTTAAATCTTGTGCGTCAAGAGATTCGACTAATGTTTAATATCTTTTGTTTTATGGAATTATTAATCACTATAAATCACTAATCACACGAGCTCTCCACGGGCCATAGTGATTAACTTTATTTTTTAACTTGAAGAATTTTTGAAATATTGTTTCTTATTTTGTAAAGTCAGTCAATCTGCCAAATAAAAAAGTGTAAGTAACAAAATTTTGCTAAATTTTGTAAAAAAGGAAATATAAATTTCTCTTATGCTATAAAGTAACTTTCCTTTGTAGTTTTAAAAAATGTGTAATTGTTTAAAGTTTATAATAATTCTGGTAATTATGATATCTTTTGATTTACGGGATTATTAATCACTATAAATCACTAATCACTCATGGCTCTTCACGGGCCATAGTGATTAACTTTATTTTTTAACTTGAAGAATTTTTGAAATATTGTTTCTTATTTTGTAAAGTCAGTCGATCTGCCAAATAAAAAAGTATAAGTAAAAAAATTTTGTTAAATTTTGTAAAAAAGGAAATATAAATTTCTCTTATGCTATAAAGTAACTTTCCTTTGTAGCTTTCAAAAATGTGTAATTGTTTAAAAATTTAAAATAATTCTGGTAATTATGATTTATGAAGGAATAACAAACTAGGGAGAAATTGGAGTTATCTACGCTACTGATCAAGAATTTGTGATAATTTTTGATAATAAGAAATATGTATGCAAATTCAAGTTATTATCCAGGTGCGTTATTGAGTAATTATATGTATCTATTTAATTTAATCTTTACGTATATATTTACATGCATATTACAGATCGATAGATCTAGAATTAAGTATAGCTATTAATCTTGATCAAAACTCGATGTTTGGAACCAGCTTTTCCTCTAAAATTCTCAACCGCTGATAATCCATATTTCAATTTCTCAATCTGGTCTGAATCATATTCAAGTATCGAATATTTCTCAGAATTATTATTATATATATTATTTTCCAACCGTGAGTGTATTTTTATAGAACTCAATACTATCTAAATCTACGTTTAAATAATTCTGTTCCGACCAGTTTGATGATCAGTTCAGTTCTTCTAGATATTACTTCCAACCCTGTGTAAATAATCTGACTAGTTGAACGATTATATCATAGTTTAGATTATAGCATTCAAAATGATGCTTCTGTCGAATGATTTTCTCTTCAAAATAAAAGTGTCTGTCAGATATAGATCAAGAACTTCTTCTTGTTCAAATATCCAATATTTCCACAGTCTCCCCAGTCTGTAATCACATTCAGTATATCTGCATAGGATTAAGTATAACTGAATGCGTAATAACCTTCCTTGAATCATGATCAAATATTCAATGTTACTCAGTTAGCCAAGTTTAACTTCCCTAGCGTCATAATCAACAATCAATTTTCAAGATCTCTTATAATCATGTTCAGCATAATCAAATAGGATTGAATATAATTAAACGATCATGGACAGTCAATGTTGTTGCATCCCTCCTATTTGCTGACAACCAGTTCAGGCCAAGTCTAACCAAGTCTAACTGGTAGTCAGTTAGCAATCTTCGAGATATATAATCATCTTCAACATGATCGCGAGTCAGAATAAAATCGAACGATCGAGTATATTTAACCCTTAACACTCCTACTTTTTGTGGCACTTGTATATTTTAACTAAAAAATTATATTTGTTAGATAGAAAGTAATATAATAGGTATATCGATTGAAATTCCTTTGTATCACTACACACTCAGCTTTTGTTTTCTGTCACACGTCTCTCTCGTAACACACACATCTCACGACTGACTCTTCTCTCATGCCCCACTCCCGAATATATGAAACAAATAACAGTCACCCATCGAAACCACACTCACACTTTCGAGTGTGAATATCGAACTCCTACTCCAACTTATTCACGTCATATTTTGACTTGCATGTTTTCAAGTGTCACACTTTAAACGCTACAATGAGGTGTAAATAATGATATTACAGTCATTCAAAACGATTTTTATTCGTTTCAGAGATTGTATAATTTTGATTACGATATTTATATTATGAAGTATCGGTGATGCTTAACCCCTTAACATACAATGACGAGGTAGACTCATCATTTACTTCAAGGACCATCTTTGACATTTGTCAAGAGATAAATTTTATGAATCAATCTTATCAATAAAAATCTAATATTTTTCCAAAATTTTATTACTTTCTTCACCTTCCATTCTCTAGTTCAACTTAGCGAAATAAAATAGTATTTTTCAATCGCATCAAGTGTATTTAATTTGTATGTCAAGGGGTTAAGAGGCACACTTGGAGTTATAAGGCTTGATAAAGTTTTTGGTTTTGATTTTACTCGATATCCAATATTTCTCATCAAAGCAAATTTAACTGACAGTTTCTCACTCCTCTAACCCTTTAACCCTTCTTTAACCCTTTGCACTCTGAATTACATTTAATCTTGTCACCAAGCTCCCAAAGCTTTTTAGTATTTTATTTGAAATTTACTTCCACCTGAAAAATGATGCAATTCAAATAAATGAAGGAAGAAATAAATTCAATTAAATATCAGTTTTTCTCCACTATTGTTGCATTTTGTATTTTTCAAGTATACGATATCTCCTGAAATAAAAACTAGTGTCGAGTCACACTCGTTATATGACTGCAAAGAAGTTAAAGGAAAAAAGTTAAAGGACCCTCTACTTGATCATTGAGTTTTTGTTGCGTGCACACTCTTTACGTTCCAAGTAGCCACTCTAATTACTTTTAACTTTCTCAAAGCTGAGAACCACTCTTAATCAAAGACACCAAAGGTCCTAAGATCAGACAATATTGTCAGATTTCATAATTTTGCGACAAGTCCACAGAATACCGGCTAACAACTCCTTATCTATATAGCAAAGACGACATTCACGAAGGTACGTATCACAGTGTTAATCGTCGACTTTGCTGGAATCCGTTCATACAGTTAAATTCGTCATTGAAAGACGCAAAATTGGTCCATTTACGAAACTGACCTATTTCCAATAGTTCTCGAGATATTCCTAAAAGTGTGTATCCCTATCTCTATTTTAGGGGTCAATTTACTTCATTTCTTCGATACAGGTTACAATTTTGTAAAGTTTCATCAAAATTAGCAACTAACACTTCGATACGATACCTTGTTAGGACGATTCTAACGATCAGATCCATGAGGTCTGGTTTCATAGTGTTCAGGAAACGTTGGTATGAGGTTGGATAATTCCGAGGAAGAGAACTCGCGACACCTGCCGGAGCGAGAGCTCTCACCAGGAGCCGTTCATCCCTGTCGTTTGTTTCTCGTTGGCTGCATTATCCAGAAACGTGATCCTCTAATTGTTTTGAGTGACTCGTCATTTGTACCATTGATCAGTGACGCAGATCAGGCCATAGCTGCCACTCTGCCATCCACGGTGACGCGTGTCGCGGACTACTAACAACGTAATTTGTGAGTTCCTTTGAATGCACTCAGGAGGGACATACGGAGTGGCATAGGAGCCGTAATAGTTGCTGAATGCACTTGACCCGGTTCGACGGCGTCGCAGTCGTCGCGTTCGTACCAGTGAAAGCGAAATCGAAATCGAACACTCGATCCACCGATCATTTTTATCTTCCCCTCCACAAGCGATGGGAACTGCACGGCTTTCAGCTAGATCGCCTGTCCTCGATCTACGTAGATCCTTCTATGCCGGCATCTTTCGTCTACGACTCTGAGAGACGTTCGGTTTCTACCGTCGCTGGATCATGCGTCGCCATGATGCGTGATGACTGGTCGTAGAAATTTTTTCCAACTAGCTAATATTTCTCTTCTCCAATAATTCTATCATAGACGTTTCTTTCCGACTCTTTGGGACATGGACTTCGGAAAATAATATAGATCCGTGTTGCACGGAAATGAAATTTTATTGCGGTTTAAATTAAACAAAATTGGTATTTTTCATCGACAAAGGTGGTAAAAAGATAATAATAATTCGGATAAAAAATGTGGGACATTTTTAATTCCACTGTACCCCAAAAAGTTAAAATGAAAGGTAATGGGTTGGTAAAAAAACAAAATTGGTATTTTTTATCGACAAAGGTGGTAAAAAGATAATAATTCGGATAAAAAATGTGGGACATTTTTAATTCCACTGTGCCCCAAAAAGTTAAAATGAAAGGTAATGGGTTAGTAAAAAAACAAAATTGGTATTTTTTATCGACAAAGGTGGTAAAAAAAATAATAATAAATCGGATCAAAAAGGTGGGATATTTTTAATTCCACTGTACCCCAAAAAGTTAAAATGAAAGGTAATGTTTTGGTAAAAAACGCTTTAAACAAATTTACACATTGCACACTGTTCTTCTCCATTAATTCCCTAGATCGATTTCATTTATCCCATATAAAATATCGAGTATTTAAAATATCACTAGACGGTAATTCTAAACCGTACTCAATGATATAACGGTTCGTTGATCGTAATTAATTTAAAGTTTAATCATGGAGAACCGAAAATTAATTTTTCGAAGTTTAACGGGAAAGAAAAAGTTACTAGACGAAGACCAAAAGGGTTGTTCGTCAATGTCGTTCGATTTGTTCAATGTTGCCCAACGTTAGTAGAACCTTTAAAAGTCACTAACGATTACTGTTTATTATTCATGGAAACGACTTAAAATGTCCGCCGGTAAGCGCGGCGGCTTCGCCGACACAGGAGAAACTCCTGAATCTGCATGGTATTTGGTAATGGTTGTCATCGTGTTTACGTAACGATGGATTTTACTTATTATTAGAAATCTATGTCATGAAGATTAACAGACCGATACCGCAGCTAGAGAAAGCAACGATGAAATAGAATGTGTCGGTGATTATGAAATTAATCTGAGTCACATGCGTACATCTCCTTTCGAGGTATTCAAATTTTCCCGCTTCAGGAATGTTACGAATTAAAAAATTAATTAGTACCAAGCTGTGAACTTATATCTCATGTCTCGATGAAAATAATTTTATTGCAATGAAGCACGGACGAATCTAATCGTATCTTTCAGATCTCTGGCTTGTACCAATTTCACGATTACTGGCACATATAACGAGAGAAAGGTATAGTATAGGTTATGTATCGCGAATCATTCAATTGGCTTGTAAGAGGTTTAAAGACTCAAACGACTACAGTGTTTGGTATCTAAATTTGCTTATAGTTTGTCTTGAAAATTAATCAATTATTAATATCGATATCTTGTCAAATAGTTTGATATAGGTTAGGTATCGTGAATTGTAAAAAATATCGATCTTATAGGAATTTTAAAACTTCGTATGATTTCTGTGTTCATTGTCTGTTTTTAATTATCAAGTTAGTATCTTGTTGGGTATTTCAGTATAAGTGTTCAGTAATGGAAAAACAGTAATGATAATTTCCACATTTTTGTGCAGATTTTTAGTCTACTTATAAATCGTGTTAAATAATTTATATAATATAGGTTAGTTAAATAATGTAAATAATATAGTATTATAAATAGTATTATTGGATAGTATTATATTATAATAATAATTACGTATTATAANCAATTAATTTTTAAATCTGCTTGGAAAGTTTTTAATAAATTTTTGAAATAGTTCGAAAATATTCGTAAAAATAATTCCGTAAAACATTTCCTAATTTTGAATCATATACAAAGAAATTCTTATTGGTACGCATATCTGCTTTTTTCTCGATTTTATACCGAACGTTCGTTTTTCTTGGGATTAGGAAACTACTTTAAGAAACTTGAAGCATGGTTGATTTGAAGGAATGTTGAGAACCGTAACAGGGTTAAGTTAGATCGTTTACCAGAGTCTCAGATCTATTGCTTGATACTGTACTAATAAAACATACGGTTGTTCAATTCCAGTTAATATTTATGGATTTAAATAAATTATTTGAATTTATTATCGATCATCTCTAGGAAAAAATTTATTAAGATTAAAAAAACAATTGTCTATTTTTCACTCGTATTTATTTACGATATATTCGTAAATATTAATGGATTAATAAATAATCGGATGAAATATTTTGAGACATTAAAATAGATTTTCTTATATAACAATTTATATGCTTAATCTAAAAATATTGCTAAATCGTGAATTATATTCTTCGAGCCTTATTTGAAAGGTGAAAGTACGACGGATGTGGATTTGATTACTAAAAATGAATTTGTGATCAGTACACGCGAGTCTTAGCTTCATCACGATAGTCGATTTAAAGCGCACGAAACAGAAATATAAAATTAAAAACATTAATGATATTTTTTT
>NIJG01000350.1:66872-99468 GCA_002201625.1 Euglossa dilemma
AATTTACTTATTTAAAATCACGTTTACCTCTTTAGGTATCATTGGTTATTGTATCACACTATAGATATTACATTAGTATAGCTATACTATATTATATTAAGTTATAACTACACACGAGAACGAGAACATGATATGTATATTCTATACTTAATATTCTATGTAACGTATACTTTGTTTAATATATACTAAATACCTAAAACATGATGATAAATAATATAGTATATTTATTTATACTTAATGTTACTCTATATTATTAAAATAATTCGTGAAAAATGTGAAATATAAAATGTTTTAGAATATTTTAATTGTAGTTTCGCCATTGCTGTATCTCGAGTTCTACAATAATTTTATTTTCAATAAAATCTTGAAACTTTTATATCGAATAGACTGCGATGGCAAATTATGTGCTGTAATGCGGAGATTTTCATGTTGTCTTCGCTTCTTCTGTCCTTAATTTAACGTTTAATTTCAAGTTGTCGTATATTTCGATATTATTGTTTCGAAAAAGCGCCTTTCAGTGGTTGTTCCAGTGAGTTAATCGAAGATTTCATAAAATGTTCCATTCTCTCGGAGTATCGTTCCAGTTCTCGCGCAACTTGTTGAACCCTGTGTCGCGTCAATAGCACTTTTTCCTCTCTTCTTTAAACATAAGCTCTCGAAATTTAAAGGGAGAAAAGAAAGCGTCAACTCACAGAGTTTCAAGGTTATCCAAAAGTGAAATAACGCGAGGTAGTAAAACGAGAAATTTTGGGGAAGAAAGGCGTCTGTGTAAAAATAGACAAACCTCTTGAGATCATCGGAGACCATGTGTGCCATGTTTCTCTAATTCCCTTTGAAACATTTTTTATAAATTTACAGAAAGTATAAGGAAACGAGGAATATATAAATTCATTATGTTTGTTATATTATACATATTGGAAAATTTGTGTATGATAAATATTGGTAAATATTTTTTACAAAAATTATTGGTTTAATAAAATTAAAATGTTTTGAATTTTCAGTTATTTCAATTTCGATCTTAGAGTTCTACAAATAAACTTCTTAAATATTTTTATTTGTGTTCCACGTTTTTAGAAATTAACTCTAAAATGTTATAATATTTTTAAAATTACGAGGAAACGGCGAAAAAAAATAAACAATAAATTAAAACGTTGTAATTTTAGCAGTACCTAAATCGTGTAAACATTCTTTTGTTAACATCGAGGTTTTTCTTAATCAGTTATCGGTTATGAGTAAATTTATGTACGATAAAGAACGTTTTTACTATTTTATTTTTTTGTAGAATTCTCGAATATTGAAACAGTTTAAACTCATCTTGTATAAGTTTCAAAAACTTGTATCTTATACAAGATACATAAATATACGAGATTACATTTTCGACCTTCAGATCAATAATTCGTAATTTTTAACGAAC
The DNA here is from genome assembly GCA_002201625.1 of Euglossa dilemma. Lineage (NCBI taxonomy): Eukaryota > Metazoa > Arthropoda > Insecta > Hymenoptera > Apidae > Euglossa > Euglossa dilemma. The sequence goes on from NIJG01000350.1 coordinate 68,287, forward strand.
CGTGGAAAATCAACTTCATTAAATGTCATAAAGCTATTAAATATCCTTTGTTAAAAGTTTCCAAAAATTGTTCCTCGTATTTCACGGAATGAACATAATTTCGAAGATTAATGAATATTAATATATTTATATCATATAACTCGTAAATCAGATGTCAATGTGTTCTTAATCCTTGAAATGAAATAACGGGGTACGTTCATGGTAATTCGTATATTTCGTATTAAATTTAGATCAGATTATATTCGCCTATCCGTGTAACATTTCCGATGCTTACATTAGAGCTGAAAATTATGACGAATTATCAAGGGAATTTTATCTTCAGCCAAAGGTGAACAATATCGTGAAACGTGAATTATGTATTACACTAAAAATGTTCGTTAATATATTTACTATTATTCTTCTTTATAGACTTGTACATTTATACGTGTAAGTTATAGCTAAATGTAACGCAATATTAATTTAAATATTATCGTATTGAATAATATAAACTATTATCTGTTACTAAATGCAGTGGGTTATTATTCGCTAATAATAATTCATATATTATTTTGTAAAAATTGCATTGTCAATAACGATAATTATAATAGTGATACAAATAAAGAATTAAATTAACTAGATGATTGTATTTAAAACAAGAATGAAAATTGAAAATTTGCGTTAAATCGATAAATTACCAATAAAATTGGAGAAATTTTAGTTGGAGCAGTTGAGATATTATATTTTATACGCAATTACGAATTTTCATTAACGTATATATCGCAACATCGATAGAGGTCATCAAAAAATTCGTATAACGAAAGCAATATGAAATAGATTCGGAAAAATTGTATCCCGAGATCGAAAATTAATTAAAAATCCGGTATAATGATAACAACTATTCGATGGAGGTGAATTCGAATTTCGATTTCTATCTCGCTAGCTGGTGCAGTGGTTTTTTCTCTTTTGCCTCTCCCTCGGCAGATTACCTTTGAAATATTGCCGCTATTTGTCCAGTTCCAGCCGTGAAAACGAGGCAGAAATAAATATAAATTTGATCACGCGTTTAGATAGTATCCCCTCCACGTTGCCTTTTTTTTCTCTTGGATTTTTATTCTCGCATCTGCGGGGTAGAACTCTGCTTACAAATTTTTCGCTCGCATTTTCATGTTCACGCGTTTTATTCGATCGGATTGTCCGTGGTTCTTCTCCTCATTTTCCGTTATTATACGTACTCCTTTCAGCAGAAACAACCAATCGTTTTTCATAATGTAACGCGATAGCGTTAGTCATTTTTATGCTTGAAAGAACAATAATGAATTACACGTTTTTATGTTTTATTTAATTACGAAAAAAGGTTACGAATCGTGTGAGAAGAAATATCGGAGTTGTATAATAAGTTCAAATAATAATATGAAACGCGATTTGAAATAAACTGGGAACTTTTCCTGTTACGTAAGATTTATAAATCTTGTATCGACCTTTTCTCTGACAAGCCTTGTTGCGAATAAGACCGTATTAAAATAACTTTAACATAGTAAATTTGTATAAAAAGGTTTCGAAATTGAGAAGTTTTGGCATTTTAAAATTTATTATTCATTTATATATTATTATTTATTTTCCATCCATGCAATAAACTTTTGGACAGATACCATTACAACAAATTACAATAAACGCGACTGGTCAACCTGAAACTGAATCTGAAACAAAATAAATATCGTAGAATAATATTTATCCATTACGACTTGTTTCTCTCACAGACTTCTCGAAACGTTTACTATAAATACACAATATTTTGCATAAGCTACCTAAAAAATTCGACGATTATTACAGACCCGAAGAAAGCAAACTTTCAAACAAAAATCGTAGGAAATTTCAGTTGGCCCGAATGGAAACAACTCGGAGAGGTAGCCGTGGGATTGAGAAACACTGTGGAGAAATTAACGGGATAGGAAGGCAAGTTGGAAAAAATCAACGAATAGATAACAAGGGTTAAAAGGCAGGGTGTTACGAGTAGGACCCTTGCAATAACTCCTGCAGCGAGGGAATCGAAAGGAAAGGGGCCGTGGAGCATAGCTGGAAGCTGGTGAGGAGAAAAATCAGTGTAGTCTGATGTTGATCTACGATCGAGGAAGGAAGAATCCGTAGGGGTGAGTGGAGGGTGGCGACACGGAAGGGGAAGTAAAAAGTTTCGACGCGAAAACTCGCCGACTTAATTCCTCTCTTTAGAGCAGCAGCTATTTTTCCCTGCTAAGACGCAAGCTGCACGGGTACCAATCGCCTAAAATCTCGACCAAGTAGTCGATTTCCCTCACGGCTATTCCGACTTTATTTTTTCGGCCAACTGAAACTACGAATCTTCTACCCCTTTCTATTTTTCCTTCCTCGCCACTCGCTTTTCCTCCTCCGACTCTTCCTCCGCTCACCCCAATCTTTCCTCGCGTTTTCTTCCTCGTTCCCCGGAACCGTTTCCGGTTCCTCGTGCGTTCTTGCAGCTGAAAGTTTTTCCGTGAAATCAGGCAAGTTCGTCACGTAACGCACTAATGTAACTACGACGAGATCAGCTTGCACAATCACGAAATTTTTTAGTCGAATTCCCGACCGGACGTTCGAAAGCGGTCGCGCGTATCGGGCTGCACTCGAACTGAAATTTCGCGAATCGTTTTCTTCGGTTCGAACCCGTTTCCACGAGAACCGTGTTTCGTATTGCTCCAGAGCATTACGCCATTGTTAGACTCCTATTAATAATTTTCTTTCCCTGCCTGCTTTTCGGTGCAACAGGATGCCGTACGCGATCGAGCGTGGAATTGAAATTAGACGTATCTTTCGAGCTACTTTCTCGAAAATGATTTCCCGTCTTGCAAACGAATTCCTCAATTGCAAGAGTGGGAATTCGTTTTAGAAGTGTAAATAGAAATTCGTAGTTTTATAAGTTTATTTGAATTTCGGATGAGCTACGTGTGTCGCTGATTATGAAAGTGGTTTGAGGCGTATACCGAATACTGAATAAGTAACGCGATAAAATACATGGAAACAGGAATGAAAATGTTTAGAGCGCATTGCGCAAGCTTTCGAACATTTCTTGCGATTAACAAACAACGTAATTTATTGTACTTAAACGCTTAAAGGTGAATCGTTTATTATTTGTTATTATATAACTATAATATTAGTTATGCTATAACTATAATATTATAGTTATATAATACTTTTATACATTGTTAATAAACAAAAGTACACAAAAGTGGTACAGAANTATTCCGTGTATTTTTTCAAAGTTATGAACATTTAAGTCACTTTTTTACTTCGCCTTTTTACTTATTATTTTTTATAACATTATCATTATATTTGCAGTAAATATTGCACTGTCATTTTTCCTTTTTTTTTTTTCCTTTTAGAAAGAATCTTAATTGATATTTCTTTTATTATCCTCCACTATCTATTTTTCTTAAATTTTTCACTAGATCGCTTTCGTAATTATCGACACATTACTATTATGTTTTTGTTAACAGAGTTTCGAAATGTTTTCACAGATATTTTTATTGCAGTTTTATGTTTATTTTATTAAATACAGCATTCAAGACATTTACAATGCTTTCGTCGCGACTACAATATCAAACTCAGTTATATTTCGATCTCGCAATTCTTTGATTTCGATAATTTTTCATAGGAGAAACACTCAACGTATAACCTGGTGAATTATAACGTTACCATGCTAGTTACTTTGATCGTTATAAAACTAAATTTACATTAGAACATGTCACCGTAATAAGCTAACCGGTTGGTTCACTCGCGTTTACGAATTTTTAGCAAAGAATACCGATGAATAGAATTCGATTGATGGTTAATTCTTATAATTAATTTTTATTTACTTTCTGTTACTTCGAGTTTTCCGTGCAAAAGTCATGGCCGGGAGATTATTCTCTGGAAAGTAATTTTTTCATTTCAAGTACAAAGTCACGTTCGACTTTAAGCGAATATTACCGTCTATCTGAAATTTCAAGTAGCAAGACAACGTAGATGAGGAGCTGGTGAGAAACGTGAGACAGTTGGCAATACGAGTCACGTGGTTGGTCACTTATATGCAAAATTTATGACGGACACGGCTCAAATTTCACTCTACATGTCTCTTGCTCTGGTTATTATCGTTATTAAACGGTAGATAGTGGTTGGAATATTCCGAGCAAAAAAGGGAAACTGCATGTACGAATAATTGAAATTCGTGACGTTTTTATCCTGCATTTTTATGAATTTTAAATGCGAGTCACCTGTCTTTCTGTTTCTTAATAATTTATTTTTAAATTCGGAAGATCAATCAGTCGTTTGAAAATGATATAAACCTGTAATTTTTTAAATATTATTTCTAAATATTAGTTATAATTTAATAATATTTGTTTAATAAATATTTTTGTGGTTTTTATCGACTTAAATAAATTCTTCGAGTAAACGCTCCTTGATGTTTATTGAATTATACAAAAATACATGGTGTATGTGTATTTATTGATATATTACATGTATATAACTGATATATTTGTAATGACAGTGTGATTAGTCAAGTTTTCGGTCTGTAATAGATAAACATTCGCGAGATTGCAGATCTAATGCAAACTATCGAATCGTAAGATGATGAATACTCGGTGCAGTTTGTAATATTCTTTCATTTTCATTTAGTCGAGTATTATGCGAGAGGATATTTCGAAATTATCATTTTCCTTTTTTATAACACATCTTAAAATTAACGAATATACGTGTGTTTGAAAAAAATGAACATACGTCCAAAATATTTATACGTTGATATAATTATAAGCGTGTTAATTTCCATAAAAATGACTCGCGTTTTATCCGGAATTACTGCATATGTTTTTTACATTTTCACTCGGTTACATATTTATGCGAGAAGTGCGCACTTATGCAAACCACGCGCAAGATGCGAAATATGCAGAATAAAAGTGATATTTACAACTCATTTCCCGAAAACTATCCATTTGCATAAACATCTGCAATGTACAAATAATACATCACGATATTCTCCGCTCGCAGTCTTTGCCGGTTGTAGAATCGATAAATGCAGACATCGTAAATTTCGCTATTCGACAATTCAAAGGTAGCAGATGCTTCACCGTTATCGTGAACCCGGTGCACTCGGCTATCCTTAAAAGTACAGGTTCAGCTGGATAACTCGATAACACGGTAACTTCGCGGAGAATACACGAAAAAGACAGAGGCATGAAGCGATACGGTTGGAATGGTACTTATTACGACATCGGGCGATCGCGTGGAACACATCGACCCGGAATCCGTCAATTATCAGAGGGATTACCTTACGGCTTCTCGGTTCGACGAAGATCGCGCGATAAAAATCTTTCGGCGAAACTTACCACGTAACTCGGCCCAAGTCCAATAATTCTCGAGGAGAATCGTCTCTGCTTTCCATTCCCGTAGAAGGACAATTTTTCACGCGAGGAGTTAGGATTGGTCCAGGGTAGACTTTACGGTTTCCCGCGGAAGCCTCGCGCAAATCTGATATCACGAGATGAACGGAAGTCTGAGGGCTGGATAAGATAAGGTTGGAATAACAGAGGGTAACCGCAAGGCCCTTGCTTGCCTCCTGAATTATGCAAAATCAACGAGTCAGACCCGTGTCAGCGGGAATGGCGCCTCGAACCGCGAGGACTATGCTCCCGCGGCTTCGTTCCCGGAACTTCCCTATGACTTCGGCTTTTCCCCTTAAATTTCCCTAAACCTCCAGTTGGCTAACCTTCCACGCGTCTGCTAATGCTTCGCTGATGCTTTGCTGATGCTGCTGTCGTTTTTCTTTAATTACACGCTTTATGAGAACGGTTCAGAGCGGTAAACATCGTTACAGTCAGTTGCAAGTTTTATATTCGTACTTTGCTCGATAAATTTATGTGGCAATGGGAGGAGTACGTTCTTCACTGTTATGATAGAGACGAGTGAAAGTTTAGGTATGCGTCCTGAGTGTTTGAGGAACCTGGCCCACCCGAGGGCCAGTATGCATAGGAAATACGAGAACGAGAAAGAAAGCCTATGTACGAAAGGAGACAAAATGAAAAGTTTAAAGAGGAGTGTAAGGACGAGGATAGGACAGTTTTTAAGAAGAATTCAGAAGTCAGTTTCTAGTCAGCTGTCAGTTCAGTTTCTAATACAGTTTGCTGTTATTGTTTTAATCGCTAAGAAGTCGCGATATTATTTAAGCCAATTTCCTCCTCAAAATTACGATCTTACATTTATGTTCACACATTCTAGACATGTTACTGGTCTAGCAAGCTGTTATACCTTGAAATACCGTTTCAGTAGTGTTTTTATTTCCATAGGGAAATACTATATTGCCGACCCCGTATCCCAGGTAAAGCGCGATGGTTCATCGAATCCTTGTCACCATAAACGTCAAGTTTAGCGTATAGCGCAATGATCCACCTTGTTTTCCCGAAAAACAGTATGTAACCTCTCTATCCCTACACCTCGGATGCGGAATACGTAGTCTTATCAATGGATTTTGTAAAAACCATGACTTTAAAAAGGAACAGATAGTAACAAGACAAATCTCGCTGTGTGTAATCGAAGTAAATACATTCTCGTTCATCATACACGTCTCTTCATCGTCAAGGCGTTGTTTATCCCATACGATTCATTCGTACAAATCACATACAGTCCACTCAACGTCACGAAGAAGAGAAAAAGCTGTTCATCACTAATCATCGCTAACCGAGAACGATTTAACAACGATATACGAAGTATAATTCGATATTTGAAGTGGTAGATACTAGTGGTACTGTTCTTTGAACAGCAGACCTACGTATATAACATATGTCAACAATTTTTCTCAGAATTTATCTCGTGTCTCCTGCTATTATTTCGTAATTATATGTGAAAGTGAATCGATATCAGATTAATATAGATATAAATATAGATAACTATCTTCCGGTAAAGTATCATTTTCCAAATCGTTGCAATTTATTTCAAAATTACTCGGACAATCGAATAAAACATCCGTGTACAATTCATTGAAGGATTCTTCAACGTTACGTTCCATCGTGGTTGAAATTTTTTTTTTATAGTAAGGGGAAGACGACTTAACCCTTTGCGGTCCGAATTATATTTCAATTTTGTTACCAGTAGCCCTTAACGGTTCTAAATTTATTATTTGGAATTTATTTCGACTAAAAATTAAAATAAAAGTTTAAAAATTATTTAAATAAATAAAGGTCGAAACAAATTCGATTAAAAATCAGTTATATTTACACTGCTGTTTTACTTTGTAATTTTCAACTGTAAATCTCTTGAAACAATTTCCCAATGTCGAGTCACACTCGACATAGGACTGCAAAGGGTTGAAGGAAAGCACGAGTTGTGTCTGAAAAATGTGTTAATATGGTAGTAAGATATGATAATATCAGCGCTTTTTGTCTTAATTATTTGACATAACATTGATTTTATATCAACGCTAAAATTATCTTTAATGGGTAACTAAAAGGGTATAGATAGTAATTTTAGTGGTATGACGAAGATACATACGTATAACAATTACGATTCTATTTCAATACGAATCAATGTGAATTTTTTTAAAAGCAAATATATGTTTAAATAATTGCTAAAAGGAAAAGAGACCAGTCTTTTTGATTACATTGGTAGTTCTAGTATCAAATAAATGGTTTAACCCATTTGCATCATAAGCGTATATATACGCTCAATTTTCTTGGTCACTATCATCGGACTGTATATATACGTGGCTGTGTTCGGTATTGAATTCAAATATTTAATTAATAAAATAACACACTCCCTAACAGTATAAGATCATAGAGCACCGATACTAATAATTATATTATTTTCAAGAACATTCATAAAGACATAGCATTTCACGTGTTTAAATAAAAACTTGCTGAAGAAATTATTGCAAATAATATAGGAAAACTAAATGCACCTAGAAAAACACAAAAAGTTACAACGTCCGTATCATTGCCACCAAGATTTTCTGGACAACATTCTCCAATGGTCATACCATCAACTTCATCAAAACAAGCTCAAAAGCGTTGCGTTGTTTGTCTACGAGAAAAGAAAAGGAGGGAAACTATTTACCAATGTGAAAATTGTGAAGCGTCTATATGCATCCCACATTTCAAATATTACCACACGGAACAAAATTTGTAACACATAATGCTTAAAAGAATGATTTTTTTTTGCTTTTATACAATTTCACACGTAAATGTAAAATAAAAAATTTTCGGTGATATGATTGTTCATATTTCTATATGATGCAAATGGGTTAATATGATTTCCCTTTTCATTTGTTTGTGTCAGAGAAAGTAGATCTATAAAGCTATAACCAATTAGACTCGCAATCCTTCTATTCTGTTTAGCATCCACTGTTTAGAATTCGGATATCCCGTTGTTCACGTAGAATGCTGGCTTTCGAGGATTTGAATACTAACAGCCATAATTCTATTCGCGTGACACCACGAGTTTCGAATCTTCTTCCTATTTTCCCTTCTTAATCTCAAACTAAGTCTCGTTGGATTTCCAAGAATCTTCTTATTTCATCGATTGTTTAGTCCTGTCGTATTTTTGTTGTGTTTATTTTTTATACTTCCGGTTTCATGGTATATTATCCCCGAATATTTAATTATTACAAAAATCCATTTCCGTTTGCATCGAAGTTAATTCACGATACACGTGTAACCCGTGTACGATGCTTGTACGATTTTTAAATAAAGAAACCACGCGAAAGAATCACATACTCGCTTCTTTTTGAGGATCTCGATGATGTCGCGAACTAAATTCAAAGATTCAGTGGAATAGTAGTGAACGTTAAAGCGAGTAGAATTCTGGACGCTTATGCGGACAGAACTGTGAAGTACTGTAATCTGAAATTCGAAGTACCGAAGGAGTTTACATCTTGAATTTTAGAATGTAATGGAAATTAAAATAATTCTTAGAGTTAAGAACCATGTATAACTATGTATTTTCGTTAGGACTTTCATTTGAGACCAAGTCGATGTTTATGGTGTGTACACGGGAAGCATGATATTTGGAAGAACATGGTTAAGTATTCCTGTTGCGTTTGAGAATGAAGGTGTGCTATTAAAATAAATTTGTGTGTTTTGGGGTACAATCGAGATAATAGAGATATTCTTTGAGTGTTCCCGTGGAAATTCTCTTGAAGAGTATGATTATAATACAAGATGAAGAATGTGATTATAATGATGAAGAGAAAAAAAAGTAAATGAAATTTAACAATTTGATACCAAATGAATTATAAGGTACATTTTTATTCAAATTAAAATTCCATAATCGTAAATACTGTTATTACTGCAAATTTAATAGAACATTAGATGTAACCCATTTAATAGGTTCAGCCAACATATTTTTCAAAATTTTAATACTAGAACTATCGAAATTTAATATACACTCAAGTATGACAGACAAAAGTTAATATTTTAAGATGATACATATTAAATGTATAATTACATTTCTATCTAGGTAAAAATCAATTAACAAATGAATATTTTTCTTTGCGGTTATATTCCTTCTGTATTATTTAACGATAAAATTAATAAATAAGTTATTTGTTAATAAGTAAATCTTTTTGGATTTGCAATTTGTCATCACAGTGACGTGTATATTATTAAAAATGATTTGAATATTTTTCTTTGCAGTTATATTCTTTGTGTATTATTTAAAGCTATAGTTAGCAAATAAATCAAGTCATTTTTAATAATATAGGCGTTACTGTGATGACAAATTGCAATTACAAAAAGAAAAAGAGAATGAAACGAGAAATAAACAAAGTATAAGAGAAATTCCGAATGAAAATAATATATGGCTACAGTCGAAGGAGTTGGACGTTGTTCAGACAGTAGCAATTCCTTTTTTCCCCGAGAAAATTTGTAAACTTTTTATTTCCAGGTCTCTTTCTCGGTCTAAATTTACATAAACAGCGAAACTTTAGTTTATTAGAGGGAAGGACGGAACTTGCGCAGTTTCAAGGAGAATTAAGAATCGTAGAAACTGTGAGGCAGTTGTACGAGTATTAAGAACCGCTTACACTTTTCGATCTGTTCCGAACCAACGAACCAACCAACCCACGTACACTCCACTCCCACCCCAGCCATCCGACTCTCGTATTTTTTCCCTCCTTTCGTGTACATTCGCCAAACAAATGTAGCGAAAACAATCGTTCCGTTTCTTTTCGCCTTCTTTTTTTCTCCTCTTCTCCCCCTCCCTTTTCCTAACTAAAAGTACAGAATCCCTGGACTTTCTGCTTTAAACTCGCATAAAACTCTGGCGATCCCAAGTCTCCCTGGATTCTTCCTACGGGATGCGATTTCGTAAATTCAAGTAAAACTAAGATCCGTGTAAACCTAATCTTCTTAAACGGAGGCTGGCTCGTAAAGAGACGGAGCATCCACCCCTCCCTCGAGCGACTTCTGGAAAAAAAAAAAGGAAACCGGAGAGAGGACCAAGCGGAACTTTCACTTCGATGTGCGAAATTTGACTGTTTCGTTTAATCGAAACTTCGCGTTCTCGACAATTTTGGTTTTCGAGAATAGCCAATTTTTTCTTCCCTTTTTATCTATTCTCCGATCGTCTTGTTTATTTGGTTTTATTAAATGCGTTACGTCACTAGGTGTTCGACCACGGTTTGTATTAGATAAATCCAAATACAAAAATGGTTCTTAAAGCGTAGTGTTGCGTTCAAGAGTTGTTCTGTCTGTTCTACGAGAGTTCAAGTGTTTCTTTGTGTGCTCTACGAGAGTTGACTTGACTCTGTTTGTCTAACTTGTGTTTCTTGCGAGAATGTAACAGAGTCTAGAGTTCATAAGAACTTTTAACAGGACGAAATATTTTTCTATTGATTAATATAAATGGCGAGTGTTGCTGATTTTGAGGTATAAAGGTAGAAGCGAGAAACAGTTTTCTGAAAAACAAAATGAATTATTGTCGCAGACGCCAGATATTTGAAGCTTATGGTAATTAAACATCGATGACCCATCACGTTTTACCTAGGATACGGGGTCGGCAGTATGGTATTTTTCCCGGGAAAATAATTATACCGTCGAAACGATACTTCACGGTTTAACAATATGCGACGGTGAAGTAGTGAAGTGTATTAGTTACTGTATTTCGTGTTAATAAATTGAGAGGGTTTCTAAGGGTGCAGAAATTGAAATGGTAATTATCGTATTCTATAGTAAAAGAAATAACTGAATTTTGAACATTTATTTCAAGTGTTGTTTGCATTTTCCAGTAAGAATTTCTTTTGTCAATGTCAAAAAAAGTATCAAGAAGTGACAAGACAAATGTGATGATTTACGTCGAAGTATTTCTAGAACGACAATATTTGATTTTTATTTAATTTTTGATTATATTTAATTGTTAATGAAAACTGCTAATGAATAGAAAGAGCATTCCGTTATAAGATACGAGTGAGATGATCACGTTACGAGACACAGCTGTTAACAATATAATAAAATGGTAACGAAATTGATTTTCGATTCACGTTATTTCTTCTTAACTTCGCTTACAATATCACGTGAGACTCGCGGTAAAAAAATTGGTCCAAACATGTGTGTGACGGGCAAGAGTCGTGGTTTGTAGGTACAACCCAACATAAACAACGCGTGTCAGACTCGTGGTTAATTTTACTCGATAATTTTACTCTCGATACGCATAACGAAGAGGAATTGGATTACCAAAAATTAACAATCAAATAAGGATCGTTTGTAGTATTGCAGTTTAACAATTTTTCATTTCTTTTTTGTCAACTGACATTCTGTTTCCTTTTTCTCTTCCACCTTTTCCAATACTTTCTTTTCGAGATAACGCGGGAACAAACTTTCACCGCTCCAAATCTTCTTTGCACGGTATCCCCTTTATTCTGCTGAAAGTCTTCTCACTTTCGTTTTCTTCTGCTTCAATCTCTAGATAACGTATGCAAAGCCCCTTCCCTTCCTTACAGTTTTCTTTTCCTACTCCTCTGTGCACGTGATTTTTAATACCTCTGGTATATCGTAAGTACAGTATAAAATGATAATGGATACATATATGTTATACCCATATGTATTATATTTATATTTATATGTAGATCATATCTTGTCCGAAAAATGTGCAATCAGGTCTAATGTATCTACATATAGTTTTGTTAAAAGCTTGTAAAATCAGATTAAACTATAGTAATGTATTTATGGATTTTATACGTGTACTTATTATTAGTGCAAGATATAGTGAAAATGATAGTGAAAATAGAATGATCAACATTGTAGTAATTAATACAATTATTGCACGCAATTAATTTATATTAAGAAGATGTTTAGAATAATTTTTTGTGTTAGTCTTCATGATAATCGCTTCAAATATTCGTATAAAAATTATATTTATTTCAACAAAATAAATTGTGNTTGGTCTATATTAAAAAAAAAGAAATAAAATTTTAATGAATTTTAGAGAGAAATTTTAATACGAATTTTCAAATATGTTTATATAAAATTTGTATTCAATTTTAAAAGAATTTTTTAGAAGAGAAATTACAGTATCATATCTTTATTAACTGTTATCTAAATTTATTATGATTTAATATTACAATTGTTACAATTACAGGAAATTCAATTCAGAGAAATGACAGCAGGTCGGTTTTGTACGCTTCAACTCAAATTTAATATTATCTTTATCTATTGTTATTTATCTGTGATTAATAAATGGTTGGAATAATATTAGGGATCAAAACGATCGTGAAAATTATTCGCGTATAATGAAACGATTTTGAATATTGAACATTTCTAGGGTTGTAAAATTCTCTAATGCGTTGCGATATCTGCATTTCAAAAGCGTGTGAGCAAACCGTATACGTTGTTCTTCATAAATGGACAGTCGTGTAAACAACCGTGTGTTCTTATTCCACTTATTGTTTCTTCGTTGAACAAAGAACTTTGCAAGCGAGTTCACTGTGTTCTTTGCTGTGCGCGAGAAAAAGACTCGTTTTTCTTTCATTCGTTTTCCTTGTACTACACGTTGCGGAATAAACACCTTTCGTTTTGGTCTATCGGTAATGAAGAAAACAAAAGTTCGTCTAAACTCGATGTTCTCTCACGGTGTGAAAATCCAAGGTATAATATATACTGGATTGGTTGCTCATCTTTTTCATTTAAAACGTTGCGCGGAAAGATTATCATATTATTTCCGTGGTCGATTTTTATGAGTTGCTATAAGAAAAGTAATTGTAATAACTTGAATACGCTTTATCAACGACATTTAATTATTTTCATAATAATGTTTTGCAATCTATAACATTTTTTAATTTTTACTTTATCGGAAAGGTAAAAAAGTTTCAATTTAGTTAGGAGATAAATATCTGTGCTGTATAAGTAAATCAATAAATCGAAATTAATTAATAATCTTGCGTATAATTTTAAAAAATTTGCGAATATTAATATTTTTATTCTTATTTTTAGTTTGACCCGTGAATTTATTAAAGTAAACTATGTCGTATTTTAATACTTTCTTATTTTCAATTTTATTTTCATGATTGATAAATTAATTGAAATTGTTTCAGAGATACGTTGATAAGTAAATAATTTAGCAAATAAAGTTCTTTGTCGAAAATTCGGTCGATTTGGAATAATGAATAATTTAAATAAAGATATACAAAATTTTAAATAATGTAACATGCAGTCTGACGATATTTTCTGACGAGATAATTTTGATTAAATTTTTATCGATTTTATTTCTTTCTTTTCCATACATCAATTTACACGATGTGCTTTTTTCTTATTCGACAAAAATATACGGAGTGCATTGTTACACGTATTTCCCTATTGCAATTTTATTATAACTAATCAGTTCTTGATCTCTTGGACTAAAACCAAATTTCTTCTTTCCGTACGATATCAAATTGAATCGATAAAACCAGGAGTTTTGGGTACCCGGTAAAGATTTCGGACCAATCAAACGATCCTTTGCGTCTACTCTCTCTTTTATTGCACTAATTACGTATTTACACTGATCGGTTTCACTGTCACGTGACTTAGCCGTTTGACACCTTTGAGCGCTGTTTAATAGGAACTAATCAGCGGTTCGATTGAAAGTAAACGGAAACGGGAGAGAAGAATGAAATCGTAGGAAGGTTGCAAACTGTGGTAGAAAATAATAGGTCGGAGTTGAAACCTAAGGGGAGATTTTCCTCGGCAATTTACGATGGGCGAATTTTCGGCGAATTCGAAATCCACGCTTAACGGCCACTATCTGACCTATAAAATAAAACGGAGGAAAAAGTAAGGAGGTCCAAGTAGTTTAATCCGCGCGGATCTACGGATCTAGTTCGGATGCCACGATCACGCGGAGCATCTCGTTTAACCAGAGAGACGATAATAATTTCGTAAGTCCGTAGTAGGTATTAAGGTACTTCCATTTTGTCCCCCTTTTTCTAGATAACACAAATGCGGGTTTTCTCCGTTCCGCCTCTCCCTCTCTCCGCCCCTTTCCTCCTCTCTCTCTCGAGATAACACAAATACGGGCTTTCCTTCCTCTTCCACCCTTTCTTGCTTCCTGTCCATGCCTTTTGCCTCTTTTCGCCCTTTTTTACTCCCTTGCAAAAACAAATGCCACCAGATAACCATCGTCTTTTCTCCCTTTTTCCCCGACAACCCTCTCGCTATCCTTTTCCATCCCCCGTTTCTTCTTCGATCGCTCTCCCTCGCTAATTCCATTCTCAAAATCCTTCGAAGGTCGATGACCTTCCGCAAACCTGCATTCGAGTACCTCGATCCTCTTATTTGATCTTCTTTTCTTCCCATTCCTCTTCCTTTTTCCTTCCCTCCCTAACCCTTCCCACCCGTTAATGGACGAGTTTGTAGTAATGACCGGATTAGGACTTTTCTTTATGTCTTTTTATAACGGTTGCTTTCAGTTTTCGCGTCGGTGAGGAAGGTTACGCGAAAGCGGAAGCGGAAGCAATAGATTACCATTAGGTTAACTGTTTATCCTTGCTTCGAGCCGTGTTTAGTTCCGGTACAGATGTGCCCGCGTGAACATTATTTCTTCTTTTCTCTTTTTTCTACTTAGACTGGTATTTTGGAAAGATTTCTGAAACGAGGGAAATAAATAGGAAGATAACAGCTGCTCCGTGTTAATGTCTGGAATATAGGTAACGGAACTAATTCAAGTAGACTAACGATGGGGAGATATTAATTAGAAGATATTAGATATTAACCCTTTGCGCTCGACGATTTTTTGGCTAAGGAAGAATAGAAATTTACAGATTTTCTGATATAAAACGGATATTATTTTTTTCAGTGGTAAATATAGAATCGTGTAATAATTAACACGTAGAATTATTTGATTTCGATATCTCGCATATCGTTATATTATTTTAAGTTTGCTATATTAATCAATATGGGTCTTCGAAATTTCATGGTGACTGACAGTCGCCATTCGAGTGCAAAGGGTTAATTAATCGATAAGAAGAGAGCTGTAGATTAATTAGAAGATAGAACTGTAGCGTTGAAGAAACGGGAGTTTCTTCTATACGGAATACATATCATGCTCCATTTTACTGACTTTTTACACTTTGTTCGATTATACATTCTGTTTGAGCGTGATATATTCCACGGAATACGGTGTTATCTATGTGGCAATACGATACGTTACATTTCATTTAGCTCGTTAAAATTTCGGCGAATTTTACTGCATTTCCTGCTGTTATAAGAATAGTCGTCGAGAATTGTGTACGGAAGGTAAAAGAATCGCGCACCTTTGGCAACGTTCCAAATAAATTATGCATTTACAATGAAAACACGAGATTAGAGGATTATTGCCGATCACGAGTAACGTGGAGTATTGTCATGAAACGTTTATATTTTATCAATAACAATGTCGTTTTGTTCAAACAATATGATTAAGCGATTCGAAGTCATGTTTTTATTTTTTCAATTATTCCATTAATTTTTGCGACAGTAATTTTTTTATATTTTGAAAAGATAATTTTACTCACTTTCAGTTAATTAGAATTAATCATCTATACCGATAAAGCCGTCTTTAAATTTTAGTCTATACGTCCCGGAACATAAAAAATATACAAAAATTCTGAAATTGTTACTTTGCTTTTCAATCTATGTCAATAAGTTTATGCATATAAGTAGGAATAATTAAAATGATAATTACGAGTGTGTATATAATATAATATACTTACCTGTTTGAAAAAAGCAGTTGCACATTTTCAATGACTGGCACAACAAAAATCTCTAAAAACAGTCATTCTGATTCATAAATCAGATATTTTTGGGCTTCTAAAATATCTCTCCTTTCTCTGAATTAAAAAGTCGTTTGACTCTTTCGCTACAGCACACTTACATGGGAATATACCGAATTTTTAATCGCCGATTTTTATGAAATTTTGCACAATTGTAGAATAGCCAACGATATTTCACCTATATCTTTATTTTACCTACCATTGTTCATGTTGATGGCGTGAAAATGAATCTAAAGCAGGGTAGTAAAGCATATTTGGTCGAATATTTCGAAAACTCTCGAAAACTTTCGATGGCAGATAAAAGAAAATATAAATCGAATACTTTTGTTACTCTATAATTCTACAAATTTCATCAAAATCAACAGTTAACAGTTTGGTATATTTCCTCGCTAGAACTGAAGACATTTTTTATATGAAATTCGAAGCAATTTTTATCGGTAGAAGGTGTATCGTGTAAATGAAGTCGAAACAAAGTATTGGAGTTTATGATGAAAACAAATGCAAACCGCTCAATATTGATCTTATTCTCGCGCCTGGAACATAAAATTTCTCCTTTGGGAATAACGATCCTGCAAGATGCCAGAGCAGTGCTTCCAGAATCCGTAAGCAGAAAAGTTGAAATGTCTACACGGCGAATTCACAGTGACATTACACTCTTGCATAAGTTTTCGTATAATTACGGTGGCTACCAAAGTATTAGAACGCTTGCACTTCTGATTTTTAATGGGAGAAATATGTATGTCACGTTCGAGTTTCAAAGAAATTTAAAACAATATGGATTGTATAATATAGTTGTTAATTATTGGAATGTGCTTGTCAAATTCTTCATCACCACATTCCGTAATTTAGAGAGAAAAGTATTTTTTTATTTCGTGAAAAATAGCTTCCTGTATTCATTTTTGTCAACTTTTTGAAGCTTCTGAATAAGCGCTTAATAATATTTAAAAATGTGGCGACTTTGTGCAATTTTCAAGCTTTAGATAAATTATATGTCGTTTTCTATTTACATTTTACAATTATGATTTTTTTCGTATTTGTAATTACTATTAAAATACTCCGTTCTACGTTATTTTAATTATAATCAATAATATTATAAAGTTCGAATATTTCTCTTAATCATTCATGATGATAGGTATTGCATATTTTGTAGAATAATTTATAAAGTTTCTAGTGATACTCAGTTTTATTTCACGTCTGAAGTGGTGAAAATTTTTAAACTTTGTCGAGTGTTTTCGGAACTTTATTTAGTACGACTTTAATAGGACAGTTAATTACGGAAGTGTTACGTTTAACATTATTTAATGGCATCACGTTTTCGAAATGACATTATGTTGAAACGCGTAATAATGTAAGTATGAAATGTTAGTATTTTCTAAGTTTTTTGAATTGCAATCATAAAAGTTTGAAGAATGGCAGATTGTCTGATATATACACAGTTATACTACTGAGGAAATTATCAGTGATTCTTTAGTAAGAAAAACTACCTATTAACATTTTTAATTTTTTGTTATAATAATAAACAAGAAAACATCCAGCGAAATTCAGTAACATATCTTTAAACGATGATGTATTATATTAAATAATAACATTTTTATTTTTTATTCGATGAGGAGTTTAAAATTTCGTTGCCTAAATAGTATAAGAAGTACATTACTTACTGTTCGTTAATTGTACATTATTTCCTAAGTTGCAAAAATGTCTTTTATGTAAAGCAATATGACGAACGAATGAATGAAACGTATAGTGTGGTAATAAAATAAAAATTTTTAAGGAAAAGCTTCGCGACACAAATCACACGAATAAATACGAAATAAGAATCGCAAAAAGGAAACAGTCGTCGACCATGAATCGTAAAAGTGTTCCCGAGCAAGCGATATTTTCTTCTCCATGCAAATGACTTGCCTTCCCCAAGTGCGTAAACGCGAAGAACTGTTTTATAATTTTATAAAGGCGAAACTGCATCCGGATACCGAAAGTTCTGAACTTGAAAATCTTTCTGAGAATGATTTAGGAACCTAATTATACGAACGAATACGGTATTAAAAGTTTCGATAATTTATATATTACGCTCTTTTGGAATTTATCATGAGCATACTAAATTAAAATATACTATGCGTAATATTTTACAACTCGAAAATTTAACTTCATTGATTAATCAATACCTTATTTCTTAGTAGATTCATTAGTAATTAACAGAATGATTATGAATAAATCGTTGCAAGAGGAGGTTATTAATATTATTTTAGAGATATGTATAACTTTCTAGTTATCAAAAATATTTTTATTAATTTTCTTGTCGATTAAATATGTTTTGGTTTTCGTTTCTAAAATTAAGTTCAAAATTTTATTTTAAAACAAGCATTATGTGCTTTCCAAATATTTTTCCTAAATAGCAATATTCTTAAATATTTAATGTTAATATGGTACATTTTGTGCATTTTTCTATACAAACATGTATAGAAAAGAAACTACCATTTTGTAGTATCATAATTCCCTTTCTGTTTTAAATATATTTACCTGTCTGACCGTTGTTTTCTTTTCATTCTTTCTTTTGTTCTCCCTATATACATGCTCGCTCTACCCACAGCTTCATACCATAAACATTTATTTCCCCCCTTACAAATCGGTGTTGTTTTTATAACAATCCGTGCAAATGGAGCAAGGTTTACCGTTTTCTTTTTATAAAGCTTTTCCCTTACCAATTTGTTACACCGCAGCTCTGTTTTTAAAAGGTTTCATTCAAATTGCAGCTTTTTCCCAGCATAGTACGCTTCCATTGAAAGTAGCTCGGCCATTTTGCAAAAAGAGAGAGCAAAGTTTGTTAGGGAGGAAAGGTCGCGGGGAAAGTTCCTTTCAACCATGTCCATGCTCTTCTCTCAATTTTCTCCCCAACTTCTTTTGTCGATTTATTTCACTCGTCATGTTTAAACTTCCTTTCCTCTTCATCGTTTCCTCTCTTTTTATTTTTTTTTTTCCGTTATCATTGCTTTAATTGTTTACTTTAAATCCGTCCAATGTTTCTCTTTCGATTTCCTCATATATCTTGAGTTAGAGGAGACACATGTAATTTTCTGGAAAAGTAATGAACTTTTAAGCTGAAATCGAATCGATATGAGATTATTTTTTAATTATTTCGTATATTTTTATGTGAATATCGGAGAGTCGAGTACTTGAAGTTTATAAATGTTAAATATTTTCTTTCGATTAAAACGTATATTTCACTTTACTCTTTCGACTCTTATTACACAGTGAGGACAATATGCACGAGCTACTTATGGATCATTATACCTGCACACACACACACGCGCGCGCGCGGATACATATATATCATATACATAACAGTAGAACAGTTATGACTAATACAAGATGTCGCGATTACATCGGATCGATAATACAGATCTGACAATTGTTTTCCTATCGGCAAAAGATTTCAAAAACTCAGTAGTAACACTTTAGTTCGCTACAACAATGTTAGAATCATTGATAAAAATAAAATGTTTTCGCTAGTTTTAATATCGCGTTTTATTACATACCTTATATACAGTACAAGAAAGGTAATATATGATATCTTTTTTGTTTTTTCAATTTTCTCAACCGGGAAAGTATATTTTCCCTTTAATATGTATTTATTAATTAATCATCTGTTTCTTTTTAAATTTAATTACTTTTTTTATTCCTCTCTGTCAATAGTAATTTATGAATTCTTATTTAACACATTCCACTAAGTAGTTTAACTATTTGTGTAATTGGTGGACGTAAAGATTGAGTTGAAAATCATTATATTGGATGAAACTTATTTAATTACAATAGTAATTAATTTTGTTATACCATGAACGAATGTATTGATTTTCCTCCGTACTTATTGGCTGTATCTTTCTTGTTCCAGGTAAGCCGAAAATGCTAACAACTCAGCTTTAACGATTATTACAGTTTTTAACCGTAAGTTGTAACTATCATTATTATTTTATTAGTAAACGTCCTTTGTAAATCAAACTTTTGTTTATGAAGTTAATTATGCATTGCGGTTATTCGGTATGCATTTTGAATTAATCTCAAATATTTCAAACATTTGGAATATTTATTTTCCTTGGCATAAATAAATTATTTTGTAATTTTAATTCCTATATTATAGAAAAATTAACATAACTTTTACTCAGAAAATATGTCATATCGTTCTTCTCGAATTCTCGTTTACTACAAACTTCCATCATAAATCTTCTCGTCCTTTTACATATCCAGACTGCACTTCGAAGGAAATATCATTTGCTACGTTCCTCAACATCTCATTATAGTTCGTATGTCTACAAATTTGTCATTACTAAATCAACGAGTACGCATAATTTATTTTCTCCGTTTTGTCGTCTATTTTCTAACGTTACATATTTCATTACAATTGAATATTCCAATTTATACAATTTACATATGAATTATGCATAAATTTAAACAGCCTTATCTTCACGCTTATTTTAGCAATAAATTAGACTAATTTGTTTTATTCTTTTAATTCCATACTTTCGAAAACCGTGAATAATTCAAGTTCGTGCTAATGTTCATGTTGTATGTATAGAAGATTATTAAAAAAGAAAACAACAAACGTATCGCGAATTTTTATAAATCGCGATTGTTATATGCATATCGTATAGTTATATATACATTAGTATAAAAAATTCTAGAATTATGAGTGCAAAGGTGCATATAAAGTAAATTACAAACTCGTAAGAAAGTTAAATTCTTAGATTTTTTAAAGTGACACATATCGAATGTATGAAGCAGCCTTTTCGAAATTTTAAACTTATATTTCCTTTCCAATATATTATTTATGTATTTCTCAGAAAGGTGAACATATGAACATGTCATATAAAAACATTATTTTTAACTTTTCACGAAGCATACACATATTTATGTATGTATACTGTGCATGAATTTTTGATTTTGAAAATCGAGCAGTTATTCTTTGCTCTCGTGAGAAAACACGAATGTTATTAAAGTGGAAATGGAACGCTTAAAACCTTTGTCTCTTGCTTTCAATTTCCTGTCTTTTAAATTTATAGTCGAATTTGTATGTGAATTAGACGTGTCACGATCTGTAGACGGTACTTTCAAAAATAAGCTTGTTTCAAATCAAGTTTCTGGTTTTCATACTATACTTAATAATCAAGGATATCGATCTAAAACGTTTTGTGAAAATTTCGAGCAAATGTAAGGTAAAACTTTTAAATTATCCGAAAGAAAGAAGAAATAAAAATTCAAAATTTTAATAGTTTAACAAACGATTACTGCAGTCAGTTATTTAATTTCTAATATTGTTAGTACCGTATTATGTTTATAATAAATGCTAGTTTTAAACAAATGCCATCTATATTTTATATAATCTATATTCAAAATGGCAATTGGTGTAATACATATTGAACTGAATTCCTTTTGCAGTTTCCAATTCAGATGAAGCAATTTTCAGTCTTAATTAAAATTCTATGTACTTTCTAATTGATTTTTATTTACTCCGTTCTCTATGCGATTTTTGTCGCGCATTTCGAAACGATAGTACCGGTAGGAAAATGCACGAATGCGTTCATTTGAATGAATCGATACAACCACGTTTATTTTACAATTGAATCGATGGTATCAAATAATGGAGACTATTTCGACGAATAAACTCATATCGCGTAATATTCGTGATTTGTCCATAAACTTTGAATTTCCTATAAAAAAAAGGAGTTAATACTAATTTATATATTTAATTTATTAGAAAGAAATCACTTTCCCCCGTTATTTTATCACAAACAAAAGACTATGCCACGAGTAAATAAAATTTGTAACGTTTTAAAATTAATGAAGAAAAATGTACATAAAAGATAAAGAAAAAAATGTATCTTTTTTTTTACAATCACGATACAAATCGTGGTAAACGATAGATTAGGTAAGTATTCTTTTCAATTTATTCAAAAGCTCATTAATTTCATTACCAAAGTGCAAAATGCAAATGACTAAATTCAGTTATCGAAGTAATGCTAATTAATTATCCATGACACACACATGTAGACTCTACTCGAAATAGTATACGCGTAATTCCGATATGTATAGACGGTGATCACCCGATTCTAAGTCTTCAAAAATTCATGTCTTTGAAATAGTATCTAACCGCATTTTCGAAATAGAGTTATTCGACCTAACGAGATAATATCGTTTCATTATCGTAACGCACAGACACCGGTGTGTTTCCCTTTGAAACAGCGATCCAATTTCGCTGCACATTCGAAATGGTTAATCTCGCTAGCGAGAGTCTCTCTTTCCGGTAGGAAGTCTTTCGCCGCTAGAGTGCGTCCTTAACCGGACGTTCGTTCGTCGTTTTGTCGTAAGATGGCGCACGAGGTCGTATACCGCTGGAATAATCATTGGAATTTTCTTCGGCCGAATCGAATACGATATGTTTTCCTCGCGCGCGTCGCGTTGCTTTGCGTCGATAGAAACGCGCGAGGAGAGGACAACTATGCCAGGGACGCGAGCGAATTACCATTGCCAGCGACGTAATCCATTAACGCTATTGGCCATTGAGCGGGTCGACCCGCGAATTATCAAATTACGTCGCATTCGGTGCAATAACGTTATTACTCTCCCTGCAGTTGTATAATATTTCGTGCGGTCCATTGTACCCGGACTTGGACAGATCGGAATCGCAGCGACGATTAAATGATCGTTTCGATGCGTCGCGCGCGTTAATGATAATGATGTAATAATGGGATATAATCGATAAACGAGGCTATAAACGGAACGCGTCTCATTGATTTTTCGTCATCTATGCGATTTGATAAACGCGTTCGCCTGTCGAGATTGCTTTCGAATTTTTCTTGCATCTGCGTCTAGCGTTTTTAATTACTTTCAATACTCGTTATATTAACGTTATTAATTTATATATAGTATCCAGTGACTTTGGAGAATAACGTATAGAATATTCCTGTAGAAGTATACCTACTTTTTTGAATTTATTAGAAAAATAGCTGAGAAATATATTTTGGAAAAAATACGTTCGAATTTATTAAATAAGACAAAATTATTTTAGTATCAGTTATTTAGTAATAACTTCCAAATGCAAGAGAGTTTTCGAATATATTTTTTTGTATTTTACTCGAAGTTGTCGCATTTGATTTAAGTCCGTTTAAAATTAATATTTAATTTTCGTGATAATAAGTTATGTACGTTCTAAACAAATTTAAACCGTATATTGCATATTTATAAAGAAAAGTAAAAAACATAGCGTTTTCTTTTATCGTTGACAAATTTGTTCGCGTGCAACGTTAACAATTTTTCGAAAAATTTATTTTTTAAACGTTTCGTTGCATCACAGAGTTTGTATCTGTATTTCATTAATCACTTTGGTAACATAGAGAGATGGAGTAAAAACTTGCCATAAATGGTTTTTCGAGCTGAATTTCGCACGGCGTTGGCGAAACGCGAGCGATTAATGGCTTGTACATATCGAGTAATCTATTATCTTGTTAAAGCTATTCGACATTTCGATCTAATGCTCATTAGGGTTACATGAGTCAATGGCCTTTCTACAATGTGAAATTCAAATTGCTGTGAACGTTGATAAATTACTCGTTGAAATTTTACACTTTTAGTTAAACTTTCACCTGGCGCGGATTTTTTTAACGAAATTAATTTTGCCATTTACATTTTTCATAAAATATTCCCTGAATGTTTTCTATTTTCATAAAATATTCATCACGTTATTATACATCGTTTTGCGTAAACATTTAAGACAGAGCTTCGCTATAAGTAAAAAATGCCTTTTTTGGTGCATCTTAATTAATGCATCTAATATTATGCAAGTGATAGTATTTACATATGTAGATATTTAGTCAAGAGCATTTGATCAAGCGATAGTCTAGAGTGTCGGAGGTGCGAGAGAAGAGTGTTCGGATCGAACACTTGAGATAATCGCATGAACGAGGATGCATGCCACCCATGGTTTTGGGTAGACGTGCTTGAATGCATTTTACGAACGGCTATATACAGTGAACGTAATAGATAAATAGAGAAGTAGACAAGGAAAGAATGTATGTACGCGAAAGGATATATGGTTGAGAAAATGCGTGGGAGAGCGAGTCAAGAGTGAAGGATCAGAGTTGAGAGTTAGCAGTTGGCAGTGAAGAATTGAACGTCGTGAGATGGCGTAGAATCGTTAGAGCGTATTATACCATGGTTATAATAGTTTTGAGCCAATATATGTATATTCATTAATATATTAACCCTTGAACTGCAATTTATTTGCAGACGGTAATGGTTAACATTTTTGTTAGTGCTATGTTGTACATAACGCATACTATATGGCACTGGTGAACATAAATTTTAATATGTATATTCATATATCCATGTTTGAAAGAATATAATCATATAATATAATCATATATATGATGTTTGAAAGATGAGTTGGACGAGTGTGCGATGGAATATCAATATGAGCGAATTTAGGATGTATGAAAGAACGAATATGCGTGTAATGAATGAAGCGTGATATGAATTGCATATATATGTGAGTAATTTATGAAAGAAAAAAAGATAAATGAGATCGTACGAGAAAGCCTTTAAAAATTATATACATTCATTCTATATTATTAAGCGATCAATTTTTTAAAGTTTCTTATCTTATTATACTTTTAGCGCTTATAGTTTTATCGTTTAGTTTATTTATTTCATTGACATATCCATATTAGAAACGAACATATCGTGAAGTTTCAATATCACAATTCTAGTATTTAAAGATAAAAACTCACATTCGGGTACTATTAACACTAGATTTACGGGACCCGTCAATTTGACGGATGGGTTGCTTCAATTATATGATATTAACAAATTTAATTAACTTATATTAAGTCTGTTAATATTGCGATTGTTTTCAAATTAAGCCCATCGTTTGTTTTTTAAAGAAAATATGTGGTTTTCTTTACCCTAAATCTGACGGATGTCCGTAGAAATAGGTATACAGAAAACCCCCGTAAACCTAGTGTTAATATTATTTCTTAAATGTATATCGTATTTGATACCGGAAACTCCTGATTATCTGTTATTCATTTCACTGGAAGGTATTAAAAGGAGCAAAATTCACTTGCCGTTATATATATATATATACATATACTGTACTAAGTTTATAACAATTAAAATGAAAATTTCGGATTCCGTATATTAAGACAATATTAATTTTATCAGAAGTAAGCGTATACTTTCGATAATTTGAGGCACAAAAAATCTGAAATTTCAATTATTCTGATCCGTTTAATAATTTCAATGATCTTTATATGCTTGACGCGCATCATTTACGAATAACATTATTCACGCTCTAAAAATCAGAAGACCTTCTCAGATTTGCATAAAAATCATTGCGAAAGTTAGAAATCGATATACGCAAAGATTATTCCGAGTAATTGGATATAAACAGAAAGCAGAAACAGGAGGAGAAGCTTTAGAAATAGACGAGCAGAAAATCAGTTAGCTCTAGATCAAGATAAGTGGCATCTTTATCGTGGTTGGTGAAATTCTTTCGAGTCACGCACGGGTTCGATAAGCGAAGCTATGTAAACTCATAGACGTGGGAGAAAATTGAAAATTTCCGAACTCAGGCCGATGTTAATTTAACGATAACGCGTGTGGAGCGAGTTCGATCGAGATTCAGTGGAGCAAGAAGATTCGTGGTGGATATTGGTGGCAACACGAGGCCGGCCTTGCGCCCCTGGAGACGAGAAAAGCCATTTCGATGTCCGACCGGGACGACGTACGACGCACCTGAGACCGTGCCTTCCCTTTCATGCAGATTCACCTCGTCATTCCACTATCTTTATCTTTTTCTCCCGGGAATAAGTAAAATAAAAACAGCTGTAAATCGTTATTATATCAGCGATATATTCGGGCGAGTTACGAATCGATCGTGTACTCGTATTATAGGTCACATACTATAATACATACCGAATAGCTGCTTTTAACCAAGTTAAATTGACTCTCATTGAGATAAGAATTAATTGCATATACCTATTTATATTCATTATACCACTTTTCTTATCATTATCTTTCGCGTATCCTATGTTTATATACTCATTATAGGTTTCTGATTCTAGTATTAAACATGACTTTGGGCACGCGTAGTTTCTTCGAAACGTGATGTATCTGATTTTTTCTATATTATTTATATTGTAGTTATTATATTATTCTATATTATTTATTTATATTATTTGTAGATATGATTTGTTCAAGCGGTTATTTCCTTTCACTAGTCACCTTCGTCTCTATGTAGTAATTTTATTACTCCAAACTGTGAAAATTTTCGATTTTAAAATTCAACCATTTTTCAATAACGACTCCCGTAGTTTCCTAGCTTTGAAGTAATTTTACAAAATAAAAGCAGAAAGAATATGGAAGGTGTAAAATTGGGTATTCTTATTTTCGAGATTCTGTATTGTTATTGTTAACGTAAGAACTCCCATGGGTTAATCATTTTCTATTTTTATATTCATCTTTATCATGGCACTGTCTCGAGCTATCTCAAAATTTTCTTTTAGTTTCCGATGACGTTCTAAAATTTAGCAGGCGAACTAGCAAAAATCCTAGAAGCTGTTTCATAAGTCATAGAACTCCCTTGTTTCTCTTGATCATACGCAATTGTAGCGTTCTGTTGTTTCACCCTCGATAGCGATTGACGTGGTATAAATCCACGACGTGGCATGTGCAGCGAATGGTTCTAGTCAAATCGCAAACCCTTGCTTCCAATTCCGAGAACGTTTCAAGTACGGTTCAAGTTACAAATTACTCGTGACGTTGCAACGGAATTACTCAAAGGGTGACATTCAACGAATCGATCCTCCAATTATGTTAAGTTATACTCTTCATTTCTTGCGATTTTCGAAAGAGAAATTTATCGAAGCAATTAATTAATTTATAGGATACTAGAAATTTTATTTTTGATATAATTATATGTGAAATGTACGTTTTTACTAAATCATATTTTTGGTCACGTATTTTTGAATTAAATATTTATATTATTAATTTTAAAATAATTATCTAGTGACTTTTTTGCAGTATTCTTATTTTTATTAATTATACGATTATACTGTTGGTTTCTGTTAATCGATTGTCTTATTTTCTATTCCCAATAACAATATAAGTATATTTTCCATTTCATTTAATAATAAACATATACTTCTCATTCATTGTAATAATAAACATATCCAATTTCTTCTAAATTAGCATTAATAAATATATGAGAGCGAATATGAATCAATATTTCTTTGTTTCTATTTCTTTTATCGAAGAAAGTAAAATGTACAGATAACGTCAAGTATTAAATTATTTTTTCAAACAATTGTTTTCAATACTTTGTAAATATGTATATATATTATTTTGCAAATAATTTTCAATTAAAGATTTCAAAAGATCTGCATATAAGTATTTATTCGATTGTAAAATTTTTCGGTAAACAGTTGCTCGATCTTTAACGCATCGATGCGATATTTCAATGTTACAATGCTACTACGACGAAACTATCTACAAAATTAATTGGTCAATGCTCCTCGTTGTGGCGTGGTACACGTCAAATCTATTCCACTACATCAAGCGTGCAGGATGCTAACGCATAAACACTTGCGAAAACACTTAACTGTGTGTATAAACAGCTGCCAGTATGGACGCACACATACAAATACGTTTAGCCATCTGCGTTTCATTGCATTTTGAATTATGTGCATCTATATGCATGTATGCGTACTTAGTATCGTACCAGCTAATGATAATAATTAATTATAAGCCTGTAGAAAGAGATAATGAAATATCGTTTCACGCAATACGGTTGTTGCCCCCTCAGCATTTAGTACATTATTTACCTGTTTTCTCTTTGAAAAATATAAATTTCTTTTAACAAGCCCATCCTAAACACGAATACAAATTAATAGAAAAATTAAAAAGTAGAATATCACGTTCTAAATTTGAATCTTTACGAATTTATATTACGCGTAATTTATGATTTTATACAACCATACAATCTTTCTAAGTTAGTACTCTATATATTTAATTTTTCGGTATTAAAATCAAACGCGATTTAAACAAAATGTCGATGAAATTTTCTGATAAATAAAATTGATAGAAAAATTGATAAGTAGGATATCACGTTCTAAATTTGAGTCTTTGCGAACTTATATCACGCGTAACTTATGATTTTATATAACCATACAATCTTTCTAAGTTAGTACTCTATATATTTAATTTTTCGGCATTAAAATCGATCGCGATTTAAACAAAATGTCGATGAAATTTTCTGATAAATAGAATTGATAGAAAAATTGATAAGTAGGATATCACGTTCTAAATTTGAGTCTTCGCGAACTTATATCACGCGTAACTTATGATTTTATACAACCATACAATCTTTCTGAGTTAGTACTCTATATATTTAATTTTTCGGTATTAAAATCAAACGCGATTTAAACAAAATGTCTATGAAATTCCCTGTTAAATAGAATTTCTTTGATTAATTAGTTAAGCTGTAATTTATAATTATATAACGGCTCTCCTATATCTACCACTAGAGGAACGCTCATCGAACACACGACCGTCCAAAGTCTTTGATACCCAACTCTGCCATATAAATACGGCCTTTGACCTGGCCACCACTATTTCAGTGTCTGACACGAAGGATTCCTGGGGTAACCAGTGAAGTTCGCTAGTAAGCTTCAGAAAAAATCCCCTTCCTCTTGTGTAATTGTCTTCTCCTTCCTAACAGTTGCAAATATCTATTCCGCTCATACGAACATTTTATTACGCTTTTAAACTTTTCAGTGACAACTCAAGAGAGTTAGATTACATATTACGTAGTATAGAAAACACATCTACAGCGCTTAATGCTTCTTCTCGCGAAGAAATCGATTGCAATCTTAGTGTCCCCTTTGATTTCACAAATTTGATCGAAATTTAATCTTCGCACGAGTAAAGTAAACGTTGCATGATTAAAAATACTGCCTCTTTTATGGAGTATACTTTTGAATCAGCCTTTAATCCCTTGACTTACAAATTAAATACACTTCATGCGATTGAAAAATATTATTTTATTTCGCTAAGTTGAACTAGAAAATGTAAGCTGCAAAGGAATATATTTTTATAAAAAATATTGAATTTTTATTGATAAGATTGATTCATTAAACTTATCTCTTGACAATGCAGAGAAATACTTATCAAAGTCAAACAAGGGCCTTGAAATAAATGACGAGTCTATTTAGTATTTATTTATATTTTCTAAAACTTCCATGAAATTAGCCTTCTATTTGCTTATCCTTCTTTCTTCAGTCCAAATAACCGACGACAATAACATTTGGCTTTGATACATATGGACTTTCCGTTTTAAGACTGAAAAGTTCGTTGTTTTCAAATTAACGATATCTCCTAACATGCATGTTTTGATGAAACTATTAAGTATATACTTAACTCAGAACATCTGATACGTTAATTTATCTATATTCATATTTCGAATTAAATTTCTTATTAATCTACGATAAATTGTAAAAAACTGATATTCCGGTTATCATAAAGCATTGAGAATATTATAGTTCTGATAGTTTTATTGGAACAACTTTGACATCTCGACTACCTCGTGTACCTTACCATAGATTATCGAAATGTTATCAAGGTGGTTGCACGGCTGAAGGAAGGGATTAATCGCAAGGGAAAACGGCCTCCATGGCCGCGAATTGCTCATGAGCCATGTCACGAGTTTACGACACGTATGTCGCTGTCGAGCGTTCAAACGTCAGATCCTAAGCAGTTCGTGCGAGCCCTCAGAAATCCGTGTTCGTTAAGTAATTTCTGATTTCCCTTTCGAATAGTCAATCGTGACATAAAAGTATTAATTAATGCGTTCGCAAACGTTCGATACCTGGAGCATAAACAGGTGAAATCGATATCAATTTATGTACAACAGTGTAAATAAATACCATATATGCGTTGTAGAGCATCGTAATGGTATGAAAATGCACGTAGAGAGATGACTAGTATGGTAAATATCTATGGATTTACCGTTCATACATTTATATTTTCAGAAATGTCCCGCAATCTCGTGTTCTCTTTGAATACATAAACATGAAACTATCGTTATTGACAGTTATTTGAAAAATACCGCTATAAACATCGATATTTTACAAAATTACTTTGCGTCTGGTTTTATCAGCATGGTATCGCATATATTTTATGCCAGCAAATATATTCCGAAATGGACCGTGGCAAGCATATTTCTCCAGGAATGAGACGAGAAATTCAGTAGGTACGTGACCAGCATTTGGCACTCTACAAAATTCCAAATTAATTATGGATTTATATTACCACCTGTCGCGGGGATTTCGAACTTGTCACACGTTGCACTGTTCGTAACAGTTTTTCCGACGCTGTACCGTGAACAATATATTCTCTCTCCTTTGTCTATTAACGTTAAAAAATTTTCAAGAATATCGGTAACCGTCAATGGTACCCGTGTTGGCAATGGTTGCTCGGTGAATACTTGGAAGCTATGAAAACCGGTTAATAAAACGAGAACAAATGCGAGTTCGCGACAGACAAATGCAAGTATGCGTCGGAGTTTCGCTATAGCAGGACACGAAATAAAGCAATCCACTGGAAACTGATGTTTGATTCGAACCTTATTGATCTAAAATGCAACGCTCTGTTATTTGTATCAGCAATTCTCAACCTAAAGCACGAGTTCCATCGGTGGTTCGTCGAATACTCGCAAGTGATACACCAACGTGCCAAATTAGATAAAATTATGTATACGATACAGATGACTCTATCCGCGATATCAAGTACACACAGTTGGCCATACTGTGAGAAAATGAATCTTAACCCCTTAACACTTTGCACTCCGCTGACCCCTCTCAGGAGACATTGAAGTTTATTACTGATTAAGAATAAAAAAATAATAA
>NIJG01000350.1:99616-115285 GCA_002201625.1 Euglossa dilemma
TAATAAAAAAATCAAATAACTTATTCCAGCACAACTTTTTGAGAAATATATGTTTCCCTGGTGTTTTCTCTGGAAATGGCAGAAGAAATGAAGTCAAGATATAGTAAAATTACTAAGATATATAAAAAGAACGCGACCATGCACATCTTCGGCGAACATTGTTCGGAGTGCAAAGGGTTAACACACAATGACGAGTTAGACTCGTCATTTATTCCAAGGCCCTTTTTGACTTTGGAAATTTCTCTCCATTGTATGTCAAGAGATAAGTTTTATGAATCAATCTTTTCAATAAAAATCCAATATTTAAAAAAAATATATTCCTTTTCAGCTTGCAATCTATAGTTCAATTTAGCGAAATAAAGTAATATTTTTCAATCGCATCAAGTGTTGTATTTGTACGTCAATTTGTACGTCAAGGGGTTAATATACCGCTTATGTATTCTCTACATCAAAACTTGACCATTTTTCCTGTGTATCTATAAGAACGTAAATACAAAGCAGTATATCCCGGCAAAAAAAAAAAAAAATCGTTCGATTATAAATCAAATTTGATTTTATAAAGGAAGGTTAGTACTATTCACAGCAGTTGGTAAAGGTCTTTCGAATATTTTCGTAAAAAATAAGCAAAAGTCGATACTTCTTATTTATTTAGTTCATAAACATAAGATAATAAGTGATCGATAAGATAGCGTGTGTGAAGAGTACGTAGCAACAGGTAATTCTAATCCTAAAGGAAGTGGTGATCCTTTTGATTTTCGCGATCACATAAACGAAGAGCGTCCACCGATAAAAGGCAAATCGAACGGAGGAGAGTAAAGCAGAATTCGGCACCGAGTCTTACAATTAGAGTTACTTTAGCATCCAACTTCTCTAATAGTCATAGCCATTTTTTTTATAAAAAAGTAAAATTTGTAAAAAGAAATATAAACTGTGGTTAATATTTATACACATGTAACGTATGCATTCAAATGTACATTATCTTTTTACTGGTTCATTATATTGCGACTGACGTCTTATTTTATTATCGTGATGGTATGTTAATAAAAAATGGTTTATTAAAAATTATCCGATGTAATAAACGGATTTCATTTTCAGACTCGGCTGACACTTCCTCTGTTATAAACAATGTCTACTATTGGTCAAAACGATGACGAAAATCATCGACAAGCCGTAATGAGACCGAGTGAGATAACATCGGCGTTGTTTTTCTGTTTCTTAAAGTTAACATTATTATCTCGCTCGATTTGCTACTACCCATCAATGACCTTCGTCATCTTTTCGGTCAAATGTGGCCATTGTTTATAATGTACAGAGTCAATCAGCCTTGAAAATGAAACCTGCTGTGCCAACTCGGTGCGAAGGTATAGTAAATGTCCACGATCTGGGTGACATGATCGATTTGGAAGAAGTGTCGTCCTTCGAGCCCTTCAGCAGGATCCTCATATCGTTCAATATCAGCCCTTGCATCATCCAGCTTAGTTTCGAGGAACCCTTCGACTTATCTCTTTTCCCTGAAGCAAAATAGATTCCAATGCAGAATGACGCCGTCCAAATAAAGATTCATTTTACATTATTAACCAGTTAACTGCGATTGACGAGTATACTCGTCATGAAGTGATGCGCAAAAAGTGGTGATCATTTTGTGAAAGACAAAACATATTTTGAAATTTTATGTTTAGAATATTTCGGGGCCAAACGAACAAATTAAAAATATGAAAAATTTCAGACGAACTCACGTTTTTCGCGATATAGGTGCGCGCTCTCAAAAGGGGATCCCACAGCTAACTGGTTAATTATTATCAATGATAAATAACACGTATAACAGTATATAAACGAGTATCACATATAAATACGGAAATATATACAGCACTACAAAGTTTGCTATAATCACGAACTCGTGTCTATATGTACAAGTAGACATTATCTACAAAGTATCGCGTAACTGGATCACGTATGCTTGCTCATACACGAGGAAAGAAATGTTTAGAACCGTGGATCTAAAGTTTGATCGTATTATGACTTTAACACTAGGTTTACGGACGTTTTCTGCATATCTATTATAAGGGATATTTATCATATTTACAGGTTAAGGAATCCACGTATTTTTATTTTCTTTGTTTTAAAGGGTTTAATTTGAAAACAATTACGATATTAATAGACTTAATATGAGTTAATTAAATCTGTAAATATTGTATAATTGGAGCAACCCATCCGTCAAATTGACGGGTCTCGTAAACCTAGTGTTAAGCTAGAAAACGTGAAAATATAAATCTTCGTCCCCCATTTGAATCACGAATACTATTTCCATGCATATAATAACTGCGTTTCGTATAAATTATTCAACGCGTATCTGTGTCGCAATGGTAATTTATCGGTATACCGAAAGTATTCTCGATAGGAACCACAAACCGAGCAATAACAGAAAAGAGACAGGCGGTTCCGGGGTAGAGGTAATCTCGACGCGAGATCGCGAGTCGCGTTTATCCGGCGCTGCATCTTGTATATCATCTATATCCCACTACATCACACAGGTAAACGCGTAGACGCGTTAGGTAAACAGACAAGCACGAGCGGACATACATACGTTCACCTGTGGCGCTAACGTTGACTGAGTGATAACTATACGGGGAGAAAATCGACGGAGGAAGAGGAGAAAGGAGCGTCGTAGAGAGAATGAAACTGCTCTCGGGTATACCACGTAAACTTGCCCACGTACAAATTTGCGTGAAATCGCGTTAAACTGTTTTAAGCTGCAGCACGCGCAACGGCAACCTTTCACTCGCAAACACTAACTCTCGCGGCATCTGTTTATCTTCCTTGTTTGTATTGTTCTATTTATCCGTAGTCGCGAATGAACGTTGTTTTTATTAGGCAGAAGCCACGGAAGTTAGCCGAAACGCGAACCACCTTTTCCTTCTTTAGGAATTTAGTCGCGTAACAATGGAAGTATTATTTCGTTGCGCGGATCGTTTCGAATTTATCGATGTTCATGACTGAACATGTTGCATTTCCGAGTTTTCCGATTTTGGATTTTGCTTATTACAGGAGAACGACAATGTATACTTTAGTTTTGACTTGTTGTTTATTTGGTAACGAAGGTATATTGTTGGAACCCGGATGAAGAACGTTATAGACTGATTAATCGTGTCAATATATTTTGGAATATATTTTTATACGATACTAGTTGTACAAAGCGGGTACGTTGGAAAATATAATAATGTACTATGAATCGGCGGAGAAGTAATTGAATCCGTAGAATTTTTGGAGGTGTTTATATATTCTTTCTTTTTGGAGCGAAGATGACTATTAACCAGTAGTCACACAAGGGACGAGAAAGATGTTTTGAGGCTTGCCTTCATTAAATAGGTCCTTTTAGTAACTAACGATAAGAATTAACGGATCATTGATCATGCAACAATATCGTTTCTGTCGAAATTTTTATAAGCAATTAAACGACTCAAGTGTCACGGAACAATAAAAACTTATCCCCTTAACATACAATGACGAGTTAGACTCGTGATTTATTTCAAAGCCCTTCTTTGACTTCGGTAAATACTTCTCTCTATTGTATGTCAAGAGATAAGTTTTATGAATCAATCCTATCAATAAAAGTCCAATATTAAAAAAAAATATATTCCTTTTCAGCTTCCATTCTCTAGTTGAACTTAGCGAAATAAAATAATATTTTTCAATCGCATCAAGTGTATTTAATTCGTATATCAAGGGGTTAAAAACGTCGTTCGGCTCTCTCGAGTGTCGCGATTGTTATTTACTGCGCATAATTATGCGGGTTTTCATTTTTAGGATTGACTGACTCCTCTGATACTCATTCTATTATAAACAACGCGATGAAGATCATTGATGAGCCGCAGCCATCGAGTGAGATAGCATCAGCGTTAGTTTTTTGATTGTTATCACTAGATTTACGGGACCCGTCAATTTGACGGGTGAGTATCTCCAATTATACAATATTAATAGATTTAATCAACTTATATTAAGTTTGTTAATATCGTAATTGTTTTTAAATTAAACTCATGGTCTTACTTTTTAAGAAAATACGTAGTTTTCTTTACCCGTAAATCTGACGAGTCTCAATAAAGATAGGTATTTAAAGATGTCCGTAAATCTAGTGTTAATGGCTCGTTTCTTCGGCCCGTTGATGATCTTCGTCACCGTTTTGGCCAATAGTAGCCATTGTTTATAATAGAAGAAGTGTCAGTGAGGTCAGGCAGCTCTCAGAATGAAACGAATGTATAGTACTTACGTATCGTGCAACGATAGAAGTATAACACCGAAATTAAATTATACGAATGTCCTTTATTTTCGTTCGAATATGTATACGGTTCTGTATGGTAGAGAAGAGGTATATTTTAGAAAATATTGGTTAACTGAGGATAGATTATCAGTGGACTTTGAACGATGCGTGTCGAGTTTTGGGTTTTGCGTACAATAATGCAATAGGAGAATCGTTTTTGGTAAGTCATTGACTCCTGAGTTATTGGTGTACGAGTTGTTGGTGATATTAAAGGCGACAAAGTCCTCTTTACGCAGAGAGCGATCGACGCGATTCCCTAATTTCATAGTGCATATCACTCGATCAAACATTGTATCCCAGAATGTTTTCTCATACGCAGTTCAGTCACATGTTTCTTATACGAGATTGATTTTTGCTTCAAACTAAGGATATTCTTCAATAGTGGGCGTAGTTTATTTTTTAACAGCGCAGTAAATAGTGCAGGCAATACTTTAGCCATTTCAGGTACAGTTTAAAGCAAGAAGTCGTATACTATGTCTCGCTTTTATACTTCTACGTTTTAGTAATGGAAAGAAAATAGAATGCGAATTAATCGATAACTGATTAGAATAATCGTTGTTTCTATAGTATAGTTTAAAATTTTTTAATCTTGCGCGATATAACTGTTTTTCGTGTTTGAGACAAAAGCAGCTTAATCTTCCGCGATTGATTTTGTGATATAATAAGCTTGATATCAAACGTAAGTTCAGTACTAACAATTTTTATGGTATTACTTTTATAATTATAGTATTCTCTTAAATATATATTTGTGAATTTAGCAACTTCAACAATTTTAACTGTTAGAAAATAGAAATCTATTGTATATATAAATAATTTCATAAATAAATATAGTTTTTAATTGCCTCGAAAGAATTTCGTAACAGTGTTTTAATTCCTGTTTATTAATCATTCTCGGTATTTTAATGCGAGTATACAATATTTTATTCGAGATATTATCTTTAAAAATCATCTGAAAACGATCTATATATAGCACATTATCCATTTTCAAGTATTCAAAGCTTCAATTTTTAATGATTTTAACAATTTTTATAAATTACTGACGATGTTTAATTTTACTTGTTATTGATTTATACATAAATAATAATAATTAGATAATATAATGTTTAATAATTTAATTATTATTAACGTTATTTTTTATGATTCAACTATTATTAATATCGAACTATTAATCGAAATTATCACTCACTTGAAGTCTATTGTTAAACTATTTCGAATAGTAATCGGGGCTATCAGACGTCTTATTTCCTATCTCTAATTTCGAGTCAGACAAATAACGTGAATGGTAGTAGAAGTTCGCGATTCACTGGATTCGTAGTATCCGGACGATAGCGTTGGTAAATATTTTATAGTAGAAGCTATAGTGAACGAACGGCTGGGAAAATTTAATTAATCGGCTTTATCCGTTCTCTTCTTTCAGACTTTTCCTTGAGGAAATTCGCTGTTCGACGCCGCTATTCGCGGAATGCTTTGCGTGGAATTTTAGCTCCCTTTGAGTGTTAGCGAAAATCAAAATTCTCCGATTTGTATCGCATTGTTTGGGCGAAGTTTCCAGGCAGGAACTAATTTCGAGCTATTCTCAAAGTGTTCGATTTCCACGAGTCTGTTGAACGTAGATTTTAATTTTAATCAATTGCATTTCAATTTTCCTATTATTTTTGAGTTTCATCTAAATTATAAAAATCATTTCATTTATTGCGATTCATTATATTTTCACTAACTTTTGATATTATTTATTTTCAGTTT
Organism: Euglossa dilemma; assembly: GCA_002201625.1. Taxonomy (NCBI): domain Eukaryota; kingdom Metazoa; phylum Arthropoda; class Insecta; order Hymenoptera; family Apidae; genus Euglossa; species Euglossa dilemma. The sequence goes on from NIJG01000350.1 coordinate 105,675, forward strand.
ATTAATCATATGTTATAAAGAAGTTTAGTAAACTTATCGAATACATTCAATTTTAACATGCTATTTATATTATTGTCTCGTATATATAAAGTACGAATGCAATAATATTTGATTATGTGAATTGTTTTTTTTTCTGTTTTATGTGCAAGTTTGGTATATTTTTAGAATATTTATCCGAAGAAAGTATTTTTGCAGCTGCATGAACGACATAGTAGAGGATTGAATGACTAACCGCACGATTTTATTAAATAATCAGTAGCGCGTAAAGAACGAACTATTCCGTAAAAATGCTTCTAGAACTTTCGAGTGCTTGTCAATGTGCATATGAACAAGTATAAAAGCAGATGCTGAATGACGTGAGATTCAAAATGGAAGTGCGAGCGTGTTAAGATGGTTATGCGTAAGCGCTGATCAACGATCGATTTGTATTTCTTTTATTTGATAAAATTGAATTTGAAATAGCTATAATTCATGAAAGTTTTAAAAGTGATAAGAAAAAATCCATAAACAAAAATACCAAAACAAAAATACGAAACAAAATACCAAAAAGTAATTCACAAATAAAAATGAAATTTTCATCTCGGAAATTTCATTTAATACGCGTTGATGAAACTGATTAATGATAATTTATAATGCAGTTGTCAGTGCATAAGAAACTATTGTGGCTGTAATGAAATAAAGTGAAATAGGAAGCAGGAACGATGCATCATTAAAATAACAACGAAACGAAACAATCGAACATCGAATTGGTTCTGTTTCCATTGAATTAGTAGTTCGTGTCAATGCTGCGGTCAGATACGGTAAATCGAGTCGCAGTAGTCAGAGTATGGTCAATGGTCAGACGTAACAGCTACACGCTGAATACGAACAGTGGAAACATTGTAGTAGTTGTAAGCGATCGAATCGAAATCGATGCAAGTTTTGTTAAGTTTGTCGATTAATACTGGCTAATTTTACGAACGCTTACTTCTCGTTACTTCGATCGTTTATAGAATCGATATATTTTCGAACAATTGCGCGATAAATTGAATAAATTAAATACGATAATCATGTACGTTTAAATATAATTCGATCATAATTATTGAAAATAAAATATAAGTAAATGTTAATTGTTTTTATTATTCGATTATAAAACATAGAGCTTACATATAAGATTACATACATCGTTTCACATATGTATATGTATAGTAGTAATTCATAAAAACATTTTCACAGAATGGTTTCTTTAACTAAAACAAAAGTATTATTTAAATGTGTCTATTTATTTAATATACATTTTATGAAAAANTGTACTAAAATTAAAAAGAAAACTTTAGATATAGGATGAAATATTTAAAATAATAAGTATTATCCATATGTTATATATCATTTAAAATTTATTTTTTGATTATACTGCACATCTACGTCACTTAAAATAAAACTGTTAGTATAAGATCGTCTGTCGATTGTTTGATTTATACTACTGATGAATACTTTTATCTATTGTTTTACAAACTCTATCGTGTTTCTTGAATCAGATATTGCTTTGAATATAGTTATTACCGAGTTTTAAAGCTATACTTTTATTTTTATTGTATATAAAAATATAAATTTTTACATAAAATCTTTTTACATAACATATTTCGATCATTTGAAGATTTATGTCTATTTTCGTTCAGTTATTCCTTTAAATTTTAAGTAAAGTAATAATATTAATTTATATTAACTAAACCTCAAGTTTCAAAGTTTTTTTTTGAAAAATTACCAATTGAATTTATTTTGAACAACAAATTATCAAGGCGTTAGACATGAAATATTTGATTTTGTTGCTTTTTGTTCTATTGTTACCTCTACGTTCTATGTGCTTTATGTAACTTTAATGATCTTCACTTAAGATTAATGACCATGTTACCTACCTCTCTGTCCGCGTCGCTTTTCTTCGAAGTAAATAAATCTTCCTTGTTTGGCGTTGCCTACTGTTGAAAAGATGAACATGAACACAAAGTACTAAATATAACTGAAAGTTATTCCATTATATTCTCTTATGAAGCAATAGCCAACAAGTAAAATTATACACGCTTTATTTATTACTTTCTAATTGATTCAATCGATATTAATCACTTTAGCATCAATAGGCTTATTATCAATATACTTATCAATATACTTTAGAGAAATTGAGTACAAATTCTACTATTTATATTTAAACACATGAAATGAATAAAGGAATGAAAATCGATTAAACCGTGTAAAAAAGTAATTGATATAGAATATAATTCTTATTAAATGACGACATTATTTCCTTCGTATGATTAAATATTTAATTATCTTATTCCTTTACTTGTCAAAAATAAATTTATCGATTGTCATCAAGCCACATATGACAGAATCACGATAAAATATATTTGAGAACAATTTGACGACAAAACTGGCCAACAAATGATACCGAATACACGAGAAGTAATGCATCTACCCACCGTCGAAAATAATATATCGAGCTCCAGGCGTACATAGAAAATTCCCTGTATAAAAGCAACAAGGGAAAAGAGAAAATCGAGATCATATGGCGGAAAGAGGAAACAAATCAAAATAAAGACCAAAAGCTCGATTGAATGCGTTCAAATTTGATCGGAAATAATTGAACGTCAGGGATTATCCTCCACGCTTGACCCTCGTAATCCTTTGTGTATAGATGGTAAGCTTTCGGTTAGACCATGGCAAAGATATTTTTAAACGCGTGCAGCTTCGAGCTGTCAAGAACGATCGCAATTTACCATATAGACAACGGTACAGTGGAAGAACGAAAGCTGAAAATTCGTCGGTTCACGATAAACGACGATGCACGGTTTCGGAGCTAAGCCCCGGCGTCGACAGAAATTATTGCAACGGCGTTAAGATAATCCATCCATAAACGTTCGAGGGACACCGGCGGCGTTGCTGTCCAGCGTAACGTTATACCTAACCTATACGCGATGCTTTATGCCTTATGTCTTTTCTCGATAACAAAGTCCAGTTTTGGCCAGAAGTCATGGTCGCGCTAAATTTTCATACATCCGGATGTTTTACGAGGTCGTGAAGAAGAAACGTTGGTAGTTTAGAGGTTTTCCGAGAGGGTCTGAAATAATTTTTACTCTCCGCGAACTTCAGTCGTACAAATATACGAGAACGACGGGGTTCAATGGACGTAGAGAATACGCATGGTAATGGGGAAAATTCTGTTGGTAGTAAAACTGGCTTTAGGTAGAGAGTAAATTAAGATTGAAAACTGAAATTACCATATCTTTCGTTTGGAGGATGTATTATGAGCGATAATCTTTGCTTGTACTTCTTTGAACGATCTGACTATTTATTTTTCTATACTGTTATAAAATAAATAGGCGTTATCATTTTATATTACTTTATTTCTCTTTATTAACTCTGCGTGCTGCTGATGTCGAATGATGACTAAGTATCGACGCCCAGTCCTCATGAAATAAATACTGCCTTGAACAAAGAACACTTATCTGTCGGCTTTTCGTCTTTTCGGCGTTTGATCTTTCGGCGTTTCAACGTTTCAGCGTTTCGGCACCTAAAACGAATGAGATACGCGTGTATTATGCATGGATATGAACGATTAACATAATACAATGAAAATATATAGACACACTTATACATGGATATAAACGATTAAAACAATAGAATGAAAATAAATAAATACATGTATGTATATATAAATAAAGAAGTCAACATTAGTTTCGTTAAATATATCCGCATGTTTTTAGTAATTGCAAAAATAAAATATTTACGGTCAGCCATTTTAACTCGCTGAATAATTCTAGCGTTCAAATTAATTTTAATTGTTGTATGTTGAGGTATGGTTTATGATGAACTATATTTATCGACGTTCCTATAAATAAAATCTTTTTGTCAACTTTAAACGTTTCAACGAATTTAAATACCCCAACTGTAACATAAAACATTTGTGCTGTTTAATAACAATAATATGATTCTTATTAATATTCTATTTCACGTTAATTACTACATTAATCTCATTTGAATGTGGCGTATACTGTTTCTGAGATATCGATTCTTTCAGAAAATGATCAAATATTAATTTTTAGAATTTTATACAATAGTAATTCGTATAATCATTTTGTTTCGATTAATAAAACGTATTACATTATTATCTATTTTGTTACAAATTTATTAATAAAATATTTTAACATTCTTTTAATCAAAATGCCATTGTATTTGTTTTATATTTAATGAAATTGCTTTTATTTTTAAATATTAATAATTTATTTTTGGAATATATACGCAGATATTNAAATGAAAATTATTTTCCTCTTTTTCAGGAGTAATTCGAAACATGGTTTAATTTCTTTTCTACGAAATCGTTGTATTTATTTGATACGCCTTATTTTTTCTATAATATAGAATGACAATTTTATCTATCAGTTAGTTAATTATATTAATTAGTTAATTTATTTAATAGTAATCTGAAACATATTTTACAATATTTCAAAATCGTTTTGCATAAAATTATTTACTCTGTTTTTTTTTTATTTGAGAGCGAAACCTTATAAAGAACATACGTATGAACATTTTTAATAACGTTTCATTTATCTCAATGCATGCGTTAGTTCCAATGATATATTATAGTATAGTTAGTTCCGCTATTACAATAAATTAGCACCTTCAACGTGTTTTTTAAAATTAACGATATTTTGAAAGATATAAATGGCAGAAGGTCACGAGAAATTTGAACACAGTATCCAGCTTATAAATTAATTTTCACTAACAAGATATACAATTCTACAGTCGATATTTTACAGCAAACTATAATATTATACCAATTATATGATAAGTCCTTTTGCATGCATCTTGTATATTTCAGCATATATGTATAAAAATTCGCATATTAATGTCATTACGTAATATCCTTCCCAAAATTCAAAAGCCCGTTTGAACTCGATGTAGCCATACCTTCGATCCTTTAAAGCTTCTTCTAAAACCGGTGCAGCTTCAAAGGGCAAATAATATTCGCTTTTAGCCACATTTTTCCGTTCACAGTCCCTTATGAATCGCTAACGATTAAGCATACATAACACGAGTCCTCTGTGGGGAAACTTCCCTCCTTTGAAGTGGAAGAAACGAGCAAGTCGCGCGCACTTCCGTTGAAACGATCGCTATTGCCGATATTAAAGGCATAAGGGGGATAAGAATCCATTACCGTGTAGCACAATTGTCCAGAGGCTTTTACACGAGTTATAAATCCCAGCTCGAAATCGTTTGTCCGATCGAAAGTCCCCGAATCGTTGGTAGCCGAACGGAATATCTTTTTCAACGTCCCTTCTTCCATCAGCACCCCGGTTCAGCGCGGCATCCTTCTTTTTCAGCCCCGTCCGAACTTACGGAAGTTCATCAAAGCCTTTGAATGCTTTAATTTGCATTCCTAACAATATCACTCCGCGTGCTCCGCGATAGCTTTTCCGCGCTTCCTTTCCGCGTTTCGTGGGGTTAGAGGTGAATTTTAAAGGCGGTAGATTGGCGAGAAAAAAGGAGACGTAACGGAGTAGTGCATGGACGCAAAAGTTTCCACTTGCTGGAAATAAGGTAGCTTGCAGAGGAATATATTCTTTTAGTGGCGCAGGAATTTGGTCGGATTAATCGGTCGAGCCAACTATTTTACTGGTAAATATTGCAGGCTATTTATCGTAATTTATGTCGCTTAATTTTTTATTTTTGTCTTCCTATTATCGTAACCGACAAAGGAAATATTCAATTACGGGTAAATTAGCGGTTAAATCGATATTAATTTTAGTTTCAGAGAAACTGTAGGATTTAAAATAAAATTAGATATGTACTCAAATATTTCATAATTATGAATTTTGTATGAAATATAATTCCTTACTCGCTAGTTCATAATTCTTTAATTTATTTCAATATTATAAATTATAACGTGCATATATAATCCATATGTTAATTGAAAGAAAATTATGCGTCTTATGCCGCATTTAAAATTTACCAAAGTTATTGTGTGATAAAAGATGACGAAAATATTTATATGATAATATAAATATGTATTTATTGGGTTTTCTATGTAGCGATTCTCATTCAATTCTGCCATTTGATCAGTTATCAAATAATGTTATCACTTAACAGACCTCTGACAATTCTCTTTAAACAAAACAATATACTATTATAATGATTATTTTATCAAGTGTCAGAAACTTTCTAAATTTTTAAATACTACAGTTCAGAATTATTACACCTTTCATCGATGTTTAATATCGTTTTAAACATTTAATAATATTAATGCAATAAAATTGATACACATTTATTACGTATTTTTATTTTTATATCCCTCTTGATGTTAAAATTACATCTTTATTGAGTAAATTCAAATACGACCAATTAAATATTTAATAACATAATTTATTTCCCCGAAATTTTTCTGGGAAAAATGCGTATAAAAATGTGTCAGTGAAATACCAACAGAAAAATTGAACTAAATTTCTTATAACATTAAATCACGCATTCCGCTTAATTAAAAGAATAAAGAAGGAAAGAAAAAAGAGAAATGGAGTTAATATCTGCGGCGGTTTCGAAGAAAACAGCTTGTAACACTTTGTCCGAGCCACTCTGGGTGGATTTCGTTGCCACGAGTATACTTCTGAAAATGTTCGTTCAAGACGAGAAGTAACTTGCTTCTTTAGAAATTCTTCGTCAGTTGGTATCGTCGCTGGTCGAGCGAGACCATATTTTAGTTTTCGACGCGTTTACGGCAATCTCCAACTTTTTCCCCTTCTCGACCTTCTTCAGTTTAACGAATTTTTAACTAGACGTATGAAAACTTCCGCGGTGCTTGCGTCTCTGCGGTTGTTCTGTTTGTTAATTTTAAAGCATGGATTAAACCGGTAAACATGTCAAAAATATAGTCAACTTCGTTCTTATTTTTAGTGCATTATGCATATGCGAATTCCACGCTTATAATACTTATACTTATTCCGAAACCGGATTAACAAGTTCTTCATTAACGCATGTGTAACGTTTCGTTAATATTTATATGGACCGTTTATTTAGAAAGTGGTGTAAGTTCTTTAAAAAAAAGAGAGATATGACGTAATTTATGCTTAATTTAGTGTATACTTTTTGTTTATGACTAGTTAGTATTTAATATCTTAAAAAATGCCAACGCTTTGTTCAATTTAAAATTTTATAGAAATTGCGTAACCATTGATTAATAAGTGGTGTAAGTTCAATTTCCATAGACAGGTGGTGGGATTACATACGAAAAATACAAAGATATGCAGCAGCTATTACCTTATATACCTCCTGTGCACTATGAATATTTCAAAACACAGCCACATGATGAGCGTAAATAATTAATAATACCAATATCTTGTGTTAAATTTAACAATATATAAATATAATTAACGTTCAAAATAAAAAATGCTAATCGTATGTTGTTTCCTGCTATTATTTATAAACAAAATTGGATTAATACGAGATATATTTTAAGTGATATTTGTTATTTCAAAATTGAAATTAAATGATATTTACAATTGACTAATTAAGAAAGTTGTGTAAGTTCATTTGCAGCCTGGAAATTGAATATTATTTTCGTTAAATTCGCCTAAGAGAAATTGTATAATCAAATTGAATATTGATAAATTAGTACAAATATTCCCAAACTTTACATAATTAACCTATATTTTTTAATTGTCAGATTCGCTAACATTCAATTTTACCGAAACCAAAGAAAATGGACTTGCACCATTTTCGAAATAAACGGTCCATATCTTCGTTAATGTCGTAACACACTTATGCGACCGACATCTGTTATTTTTATCGGAGTCATCGTTACAGTTGAGCTATTTCGAACTATTTCGAACTTACGGTTGTTCGGTAATGAAGTGTAATACGATCCCTTTGTTATTAACATGCATATACATATTCCGTTACTGTTCGAAATTGTAGCTGTTCCAGATAGATAAAGCACGAAATCCGGATCGTGTCTTTCACTTGTTTTTCACCTGAATAACTTCAAATCAATACCGTTGACTTCTGTTATCAAACAATTTCACGAATAACCAAGCACACTGTCAGTTCAATTACGCCAATTTCGAGATACGAAATTTGGTCGATTAGTACCTCTGTTAAAGCTTTGACTATGTTTGTAGAATCAATTATTTGATACAGAGATTTGGAATTTTTTTTCATCTCATGACGTATATGAACTTGTTATAGGTGCATTTGTGTATGGCTAATTTTATAATATTCCCAAAATTATTTTTCAGAGGACATAATTTATCCGTTTATTTAAGAAGAAGCATTAAAATGTGGACGCACAAAATGAAAAGTTAATAAAATTAAAAATTGCAGGTAACAGTGACAATTTATATCTATGATATGTGAAAATTTGACACAATTTGTGAATCACGTTTATCGAAACTCCTATCTATACTTATCGTATTATGCAACGTTTATTTTGATTAAAAATATATTAAATTGTAATTCGATATCTCTATCATTCTCTCATCCGATAATCTACAGAAAAAGAGATTATGTCCGTTTGAATACTCTATATGCTATATAAAATAATGTACGCTTTCAAAATTTTCACGATACTTAAATATTTTAATGACATCCTTTGAAACTCATCCAATAAATAAAAAGATGTTTCATTTACGTATGTGAATATATTTTATTGAAAAGTATACCAATTATTTACATTTATTTTAATTCATAAAAGTGTAAAGAATCAGAATATATTCTGATAGTTTAGAGTATATACTGTTTGTCAATAGTTAACCCATAAATATAATCGTCCGCGTATTGATCCCCTCTGATCAGATTTCTTGCTTCGAAGTTTAAAAATCACACGACGTCTATAACCCTTTAATTCGTTAGAAATTTGTGATTCAGCTATTGCTACTCGGCAAGACGGATCAAATACATAATCTGTCGTTAACACTAGATTTACGAGACCCGTTAATTTGACGGGTGAGTTACTACAATTATACAATTTTAATAGATTTAATCAACTTATATTAAGTTTGTTAATATCGTAATTGTTTTTAAATTAAACTCATGGTCTTATTTAAGAAAAAAATACGTGGTTTTCTTTACCCGTAAATCTGATGGGTCTCCATAAAGATAGGTATTCAAAAACGTCCGTAAACCTAGTGTTAAATCTGACCTTTCTCCTCGTTACAAAGTAATCTAAGATGCACACAAAATAGCTAAAAAGGTCTTGAAAAATATCGGACATACGTATTCAGAACCCAAACTTACGATACTTTTAAAACGGTAAGTAAGAAATCGTATATTATTAGGTTCTTCGGAAAGTCATTTCGTTTTCTTTCTTTCTTTTTTTTTTTTTTTTTGTTCAGTTTAAGCGTGAAGTTGGCTGTGAAGAAATGCAATTAGGTCCTCTATTGGGAAAAAACGAAACAACTTTCCGAACAACCCAATAATTAACCGTTAACGAACGAATGCCGCCATACTCGCGACATTATAAATATTCTAAAAAAATCGAATGCCGCCATACACGCGGCATGACGTGATATTTTAGGAAATCTGTTAGGTTAGGCCTTATTTATACATGCAACAATTAAGGGCGATCGGCAATTGTTTTTTGTCGTGCTCTG
>NIJG01000350.1:115472-136418 GCA_002201625.1 Euglossa dilemma
GTATAAATATATCGTTAATCTATAAAAAATAAATTTATAAATGTATACAAATCTATACATTACATACACGCATCTATTTGTTTATTTCAATTCCTATTATTTTTCTGAAATTTTCTCTTCAGTATTCTTTTGTACGGATATATCTGTTCATATACTACCTATTATTACTGTAAGTTTTCATAAAATCAAGTAAAGCGATATTAATTATGCATCTTTTCTCGCTCTGGAAATGAAGCACTTAATTTCCTAAAAATCCGTCGACTTACTGGTCATAGTATTAGAAAAATGTGCTCGTTCGTTAAGGGTTAAGATGTCAAGTTATTTTACGTCGATCTTTGGGTAATTTTAAATTTGATATATCAATGAACATCGATCTTCAGAATCGATTAAGTAGCAACTAAGGCTCGCCTCTCGAGTGAAAAGGGTTAAAGTAACAAACCCTGAAATTAATCGAACATATACGATTATCATAGAAACAACGGGAAAGATTGTTACACATTATCCACAATCTTATAAATTCGATTCTAAAGAATCGACGAATATCAGTTGCGAGAAGGTGTAGTATATCGGGAAATACCCGACTTATGAACAGTTCGATATTTTAACGAGCTCGCAGGACGAACAAATAGACGCGGCGGGTTTAGCGAATGCATGCGAAGAGTGTTTTCTCAGGTTATTCGCAAGTAGTTTCAGGAGTTCACGTATTATCGGACTCCATCCGTTTTCCTGGTGACTAGCGTGCAAAAAGCACCTAAGCCGGGAAAGATGGCGCGGGATCCTGGAGCGTGAAAGAGGCTTTTTGCCAGCGACACCGTCGACGACAACGGCGATGACGTTCACACTCGACGAGATGAATTGGAGCTGGACTAACACGCTCGTATATGCCGGCACGTTCATTCCTGTATCTGAAATTTGCACGCGAGGCCAGTTAATTTTACACTGACTTCCTTTAACGTTCTTTTAGCTGCCGGTAATTACTGCTGCTTTTACGCAATAGTTTACGTGTTTTATCTGTTGCACGGTATACGTTTAAGTCGATCCACGTGTTTGAAAGAACGCCTGATTTTGGATTTTAATTTTATGCTTGAGAAAGTTTAGAGTAAATCGAGGAATTTCTTCTTCTATCCAAGAGTAACGAATTTATTTGGTAACCGTTTAAATTAGGGAATATCTCATCGATTTTTATGATATTGAAATATATTGTCAAACTTGTCTTTTTGCGTGCAGTTGTCACTCGATTTTAGTTTTCGTAAATATTCACGGTCAAATGTTTTCGGTATTCGATATACTTTTTATAGCTCTGGCATTGTGATATTAATCTTGCTAAATTACTAATTAAGTAATTGTTTAAAATAATTTGAGTTGTGAAAGTTAACATAAGGGGTCTAAAATAATATAGCAGAATTAATTTTATTTCTACCTTTATTTAATTATAAATTAATTTCTTAATTTATAGTTATATAAACTGTGTATTGAAAATATTTTACCCAAATTAAATAACGTATATTCTATTCTTAATTATCCATTTCATATTTAAATCACTATTTATTCTGTTTCTCTCTGCATGTTCTATCTAGTTTCGATTGCTGCAAATGCTTGGTAATTCAATATGCAGCTTATTATCGTGTTGCAGAATTATGATGGATTAGGTGGAGTCGAATGTTACAACCATTAGTAGGAGTAGTACGAAACACAATGTATCCCTATTATATCAGACGCTTAATTAGAATCTGTGAATATTCAAAACAGATTACAGTCATAGTTTCTGCATTTCAGTTTTTATTATTCATCGACAATAAATAATCTTAGGTATTTAAAAACCTTAGTCAACTTTCTGAAAAATTATTACAGCGTGTTCCATAATTGGTATACAATGTAAAAGGTGATGACAAAAAGGACATTGGAAAAGTAAAATAAAGTTTTTCGTATAAAGCTTCGATTTTAGAAATATACACCTTCTAATATTTCCAATTATATTATTCTAATATATCCAATTATAGTTTATATGTCTGACACAAATGTACCTAATATCACTCGTATTTGAGCCATCAACGTAATTTGTTCCATTAAATTGTGATAAAATTGTGATGAAAATCAATTTTTAACTAATTAATTATACATTCACATAAGATGTTAATGGGACAATGATCTTGCTTTCTTAAAAGAATGTTTCTAACCACTACAATTACACCTCATATTTAGAATTCCTAATATCCATGTCAACCAATAGTAGAATACATAGCCTACCAATGTTTCTTATAGAAGCCAAGAATTCAAAGAGAAGATCAAGATAGTAGCAAGAAAACTCTTGCCAAGCATACTGGAATTATATACATTCTAGCTCAACGTAGTACACACTGCTTCATAATCAAGGCGTAGTTTTTACAAACACATCCAATCCAAGTACAATCCACTCAACTTCACGAAAAATCACATATATTCTGCAAAGGACCGTCGTCGCCACTTGAGAATCGACCTCGTGACATACATAAAATTATGCTCTTGTTACGTCATATTGCGGTTGTTTGAGAGTACTGTAGTATTTCTAACCATAGATTCTAATATATATTTATATATATCGATGTAATAAAAGAATGGTGTTTGAGTTGGACAAGTGTGCATAGAATATTAGTATGAGTGGATTTAGGATGTATGAGAGAACGGATATACGTGTAGTGAATGAAGCGTCGTGATATGGATTACATATATGTGTGAGTAATTTATGAAAGAAAAATGGACAAATGAGAAAGGAAATGGAATGTTAGTTGCAATTGAGAAATCATTGAGAATAGACGTGTGAGAGAGTATCGTACGTGAAACTCTTTAAAATTGTATACATTATATACACGATCCATTTTTTAATTTAAAATAAATATCTATTATATTTGAACAAATATATTATCCATTACTAACAAATATAAAAATGAAAATGTAGTAGAAAATGCTCATTTTATCATTTTATCCCGAGCAACATTATTTTAATCTTCTTACGGTCTTCATAGTTTTATCGACTTAATCATAGTCTGACCATTTTAATCGCTTAAATTAGAATTTAATTGGCGATTGTATAAACCACGATCATCTATTAAACTACCCGAGTTAATTTCTCGATAATATAAAATTAAATGGTTTTTTTTTTTTTCAATTGCAGTTGTATCAAAAAATATATTTCATTATTTAGAATTTATGCCCTTTTACTACATAGAGTATAAATTCGCGTTCTAAAAAAATTATTTAAACGAATTGTGAGAGACATAAAATAAAAGGAATATAAGATATTTACATAATAATGATTTTCAGAAACATTTATTTTATAATTTGAAGACTCAATTTTGGGTGTTTGACTTCGATATTTTTAGGAAAGTTTTGTTCCAGTGCTAAATAAAGAAATCAATTGGAGGGGATTGAAAAAATATTGTTTTCCATGACAGAATAAAATAAAATAAAAATCGAAGAGGTAATTCCGATCTTGAAACAACGCAACGCGAGTTTCAATGACGTATGTATATGTGTAGCGTATATATATCGACATATATATAGACAGAATTCTCTCCAACTACTAACGATTTCCTACGAATAACTCGAAAACTATGCCCAAGTGATGCTTATATATAGAAAAAAGTTGTTTAATATCTTGTTCCCTGTAACATACTTCAAAATCATCGAAAAAGTAAACTACCTACAAGTATGTTACTTTTTTAAACTGTCTATCCCGGTTTATTTCTCGATTTAGCGATGAAATAGTTTTTTTTAAATAAAATTGAAATCAAATAACAGAAGTTATTGTATTTATTTATTATTAAATTTATACAGTCATCGATTTTATAAAATGCGTCGCTGCGTAATATATTACTTTCATGCCCTTAAGATATGCAAAATACATAAAGAATATTCTATTATTATTTTCCTTATTGATATTGTTTAAAGATGGCCTAGTTTAAAAAAAAAATCCTTAATTTCAATAACCATTAATAACGACAAAGAGTACGTTAAATTTTTATTGTAAGATGTTTAGACAACGAGTGGGACACTTTCTATTTGCTTTTTTGAATTAGCCGAAGAAATATCACTACACGTTATTGCAAGGTCATTCCAAACGTTGTAAAAAAATGTCCTAATTTCGATGACAAACTTTTTAACGCGATATTAGATGGAAAGGTACGCTATTGATATATTTTTCAATTGCTATAATCGCGTATAATCGCGTATTTTATATCTCCTTGAAATAATGAAATACGTAAACAAAGAGTATGAAATTATAAACGAATTTAAAGATTTTTTAAATACTATTGAATTCTTTCTATCTTAATTGATAATTATTTTTTTAAGTTCTAAATAGTAAAAATATTCTATGACAAATTTTGTAATATATGTTCATTCGTTAAAGTCAAAAGTCTGCGCTAACTAACGTTAGATCTTTTCAAGTGATTTTCAGTCTTAGCTATGGATGTGTTTAAGCTCCCGCTCAGTTCATGAAGCCGATTATATAGCAAACTCTGTTATTTGCCATCATAAATTTATTAAATATATCGCAAACTAGATTAAACCTGAGTTTCATAGTACAGATATTTACAAAGTCCAGTCCAATGATTGAACTTGCGACAAGAAGACTAAGCAAAGAAAAGAAATTAGTGCGATAATCCTAATTATAATCTCGAAATTTTATATACGGAGTAATACAGTATTTCATTTTTGGTAAACGAGATCATGTTGCCATTTGATTAAAAAATTTAGAGAAATTCCAGAGTGTCTCTTGTTGCTACTGATCATACCATCTCATTTATCTCTGTCTCAAGTATAGGTATATCCGTGTGTCGGTCATCGGTAATTACGATCCGTTAGTCAAATGTCCATTGTTAACCACGTGTGCATTTAGTCCTTAATTCGAAGAAATAAGATCATGAGTTATTGACCTAAAGGAATTTAGCGCTTAATTAGCAAATATTAGTAAATATCATTGGTGGCCTATATTTATTTATAGTTCGTAGATCATCTCAGGAAATTTGTATAAATTTCAGAGTGTCAATTGTAATTCTTTGTTGTAATAATTGTGTGTTCGCATAAAAATTACGTTAATCGTTATTATTCGTTTTATTAATTTTAATTTAATTTATAATTTAATTTAATTATTATGAGAATGCATTTCAGTTAAATCTGTTAGCGGTAAACCAAAATCTACGAAATTGTATAGCTTACGTGTTTGTTTGAGAGTTTCTCGCGATAGTTGCTCTCGAGAGTACTCTTAAGTTGCGTGTCCATTTTGAGAGCAACTACGCAAAATTTCACTTTCTAGTAAGAGATAGAAAAGCCGTGAGTTTACTCTCGTGTAGAGCTCTCAGAGGTGTATTGTTCTCTTGAGAGTCGTTTGACAATCATTCTTCGACGAACCAACATTGAGACTATTTTCTTTACAATACTTGGTATTATTTTTCTCTTGTTCATCGTTCAGTCATTTTTCGTTCATTTACACACAGTTAATTTCACACCTAATCTAAACCCTTTGCACTCGGCAATTCTTTCGTTACAGAAACATAGTAATCCGAAAACATTCTACCACGAAGTTGACGATATTTTTAAAACGGTAAATAAAGAATCGTATACAAATTAAGATATAGAATTACGTGGAAAGACGTAGAAGAAATTAAAACGTAGAAAAAAATTATTTTTCTCGACATTCTACGCATCATTGGATAATTTTCAATTTGATATATTAATTAACATTGATTTTTAGAATATGATTAAATGGTGACTGAGGTATACAAGTACAAAGGTTTAACCCAAACATCCACTCGATAGGCTTATTCATCACACCGATAGTCGTTTAGTTTATTCATCATACGTTCCGATAATCTTTAGAAGAGTTTTGTCCGAGAGTAATCTCAGAGCTTCGATCCCGTTTCGAATTCTGCTGGTAACTTTGCGAGAGCAATGGATTATTTGACACGTCGACTCTCAGACAGTTAAATACTGCTCCCTGACATTCACTCTCAAATGTTGTCTCCATTGGTGAGAAACACTCTCGAAAGCAAGTAACGACAGTTTTACTCTCAAACGGACACGTAGTTTAACATTTATTTAATATATTAAAATTTATATCAAATGTTCTAGATTATAGATTTATATATATACGTACATGTTACGGTAAATGTGATTAATTCAGTGATTATGTATAATTGTCGGTTTCTTATATATAATCACCACTAAATTTTGTAAATACGATGAATTATTGCAAATGTAAAAAGTCTGGCAAACTTTGTAATTCTAAATGTCATAACAGTTTCATATGTCTAAATAAGTAAATTTTAAATAATTAATAATTTGTAGTAGTAGTAATAAACGTTATTTGGAAAAATGTTCTTTTCCCTAGAACTGTTTTATACAAGTTCTAACAATAGAATTATTTTCTCTACTTGGGTCTTTCATTTGACAATCAAAACTAGATAAATATTCAAGAACTCATCGCATTTACCAAACTTAGTAGTGATTATATATAATAACCGGCAATTATACATAATCATCGGACTAATCGCATACATATAGCATACTAATATGTACATATATACGTACATAACAGGATTGGCAATTCCTAGTCAAGAGCTCCTAGCGTCCTACCGTATCAATAATCCTGAAGTATACATTTCAAAACATTCCAAGAGATATAAATACGCGCAACGGTGCAATTTGGCGTAAAAAGCTCAGGAGTAGCAACATTCATCATTCGAGTAAAAGGTGTTAACCGCTGGAGCTTCCACGAGGCGTGAAATAAATTGAAAAGCTAAAATGTTGAAAAACGGAGGAAGCATGTATGTACTTAACGAATAATTGTCTCGTAACAAGTAGTAGGACTCGGTATGATATCCAAAATGTTGCAAGTCTTGTTGAGAGAATTTCGATAGAAGGAAGAAAAAGAGAGAGAAAGGGATGAGGGAGCGGGGACCGGTCGATCAAACGGCTCGTTAAATATCACGTGACAGCCGAGGACGATTGCGCCGGTTGAAAACGCGAGTCTGTATGTTATTTCCACGGTGTGTGGAGGTCCGGTCGCATTAATCAGCCGGCGAAGGTAGACGCGTACGCTTGGCACTGACGTGACTGGTCATAAATCGTCGGTTCGAGTGCAAACGCGATTACACGGCGACGATTATCGAGAGATTCCCGGGGATCGGCCTACTCCTCGGCTGCATCCGCCGCCGCTGCGATATCCTATACTTACATGCATAAATCCTGCCGACGCCCTGATGCACGCTGACGAAGGAGAAATCCCGGCGAACCCCGGCAAAATATATCGTGGAAATCGAGCCGAACGAGAATATTATTCCCGCGATGGGATTTTCACCCGCGTTCCTTCTTTCTCCGATGCGTGGCCCCGAGCCTCGGCTTTAGCCTCCTCCGTCCTCTATTCGTTGCAACCGAGCTTGTCTCCGTGGAACTAGACGCCCCATTTGAAAGTCGAAACCGCGAAAACTTTTCTCTTCGCAACCTGCCTCCATGAGATTCCTTCCTTCCTTCCGGCGAAGCTTCGTCTTTCTTCGGATTAAGTAAGCTTGCGGTAGCTTTATCCCTGTTACAGCGTTACGGATTACCGTGTTAGCGTTATGATCGCTTGTCATTGCGAGCTATGCTCGAGATTACTTGGATTCCTGTCTCCGGTTGTCGCGTTTGTTATTGTTTAGTTGACGATTCTCGATTCTTAGGTTTTCTTGTCATTTTCGTTATTCCGAGGTGAACTTCTGCGAGACACCGATGTAACAGATATCGAAAATACGATTTTTATTATTCGTTACAGTTAACACGTTCAGTACAGTGCTATTTTTATGTTATTTTTTTCTCACATCATGTACATTGCAGGTGGATTGTAGTTTGATGACGTAATTGTGTTTATTGTAAATTTTTATGAGATACGATTTCTGATATTTACAGGATTCGTGATGTTATTTAGTAAAAAGAAAGAAGAAATGATGTTTTAAATTACTTATTAATGCGAATACAAATATCGTAATAGATCAATTTTAGATCGATATATTATATTGGAAAATAAAAATTTGATGTAATGTATTACAATAAATTTTCACTGGAGTACTGTTGAAAAAAGTACCTGTAAATGTGTGAAATGTGAGAATTAATATATTTTCATTATACCGATATAATTATTATCGTTTATGTGTGTTTCATTTGGTTCCGCATTACAAGTTACAAATTGTAGCGTTAAATCTAAAATATAACACGAATACTTAATACAGTTCTTTTTGATTTTGTTATTGCGCATTGTTATTGTTAATATTTGTACAAACATTTCTCTAAAAGTGAATATTCTGTTATTCGAAAATTTATTTCTGGACTATTTTTATGCTTATAATATATGATTATTATTATATATATATTTGATGCTTTGTTCTTTTAAATCTTATAATTCGAATATAGATCTACTTATAATTAAAAGTCGTAATTCTATGTGAGCAATTCTTCCTCCAAGTACTGCTTAAAAATTACCATCTTTTTACCATCCTTCGTGGTATATTTATCGACGGTAGCTGCATCTACCTTTTTTCTTTGGGTAATTGGTGGTGCTTCGTAAAATTCGCGGTTATATGGAGTGAGTCACATAAACTCTTACAAGTTGCAGTTTCTTCGACAAAAACTCCTTATTGGAGCCTTTATAGCTACAAGGGTCGCGTTATATATGATACCCAGATACTTGTTGAATGAGATTATTTTTGTCCGGTTATTTTAAATTTTATAATGAACATAAAAGAAATGAAAATATAAGTTTGATGAATAATATTATTCCATTTTAAAATATTGATATTATTACTTGATACGTGTCATAAATTTAATAATAATTATCCGCTGGAATAATTCGCATTAAAATTTAAATCCAAATGAGGTATAACGCGAAGCTCGAGGAAGGATCCTTTGCATCGAAGTTCTAGGATGAGGCAATAGAAAATTACAAGCAGATGTTTTATTCTCTTTCTTGAGTTACAGCGATAATACGAAATTCCTTTCCTCTTTGCCTCTGTTATTGCTAAAGCCGCAAGATCTTTGAAAATTGCGGAAAGATTTTGTTTGTACCAGGATATCCCGACCCAACGCTTTGTTTCCTTTTTATTTTTAAATTCCCTGCTTCGTGTTTTACCTTTGTTATCTTCCTTCCGTTAATTGCATCGAAATAGTTTAATGTATTTTTTTTTCTTCTTTTTTTTTACGTTGAAAGAGCTCAACGTGCGTGCTTTATATCGCGACCTTGTATTGATTTAAAATTGTCAGTATATATTTAATACTCAAACTGCCAACCTGTAATGTGTACATAAATCTATTATACACATATTATTGTCGATGTAATAATAATATTTGTTAATCATGTAAATCGTCTAATAAAATAAATTGATGAAATAACTGTGACTTTATCTGATTATCTAATTATGTCAAAAGCAGGTGCATATTTTCAGCCATTTGCACAAATAAGATATCTAAAAATATATTTAATCAATTCGATTTTTTGTAACTATTTTAGCATTATGAATTTAAGTAAAGAAAAGTAGGAAAGTTTTGATTTTGTTACAAATTTTGTGAGACAATTATTTCGTAACTTATTGGATATATTCCATCAATTTATATATTTATTAACATATTAATATATTACGTTTGACAGGATAAATTGTATTCTAATGGAATGTAATTAAATTTCATTAATTAGAATTAATCGTATTATTTCATAATATAATCGAATAATTTAATGCAATAATTGAATCCAATAATATAATCCAATGTTATTGTATTATACGTCACTTTAGATTTGTCCCAAATCTCTAATATTATGTGTAATAGGAACATATATACGGAATTTAAAACAATGTTACACGAATTATAAATATTATCGATAAAACATGTTAACTATCCAGAAAACAAGCAGTGTATCCAGGAACGTTCAGTTGATTTCATAATAAATTAAATCGTGAATTTGTTTATTCATAATGTGATTAATTTTAGAATAATCAAATAAAATTACCGAATATAAAAATAATTAAGATATTTGTAAATAACGAATTATTTAAAAAATGTTATTGATCAAAATATATGAGTATATGAAGATATAAACATTACCTTAAACATATAAATGTGATTAAGTTGTATGTAATTTCATCATATTAACTGGAATATTAAGTAATCGCAAACCAACTAGGTTGAAATAATTTTAATATATTCATTAAAGCGACGATTCGTGCATAGCAAGATAGAAGAAGTATGAAAATCTAGATAAATTAAAAATGTATGCACAGGTCATGCATAAGTAACGATATAATGCTTTTGCACGGCGATAAAAATTATCGTTCGTTTAAAATCAATTTTTCTTTTAAAATTACTTCTATGATACCTATAATATTACTGGTGACACATTTTATAATTTATATTTTTAGCTAATACATATAAATCATATTGTTATAACCGATTCTTATTGACATACATTTTTTATAAAGAATATAATGTAGTACCATTAATTATCGAGCATATGTTCTTGCTGTGAATAGTCGTTTAATGTCGAATATATGAGAAAATGTTTCATACATTTATTACTAAGCATATTTTTATAAATTTTTGTTTACGTCAATTATAGATCGTATTATTTTAACCTTAAAAATGAAATATTATTAAGTATAGTTCAAAAAATATATTTTTTGTTTATTTGACTATTGTCTATAGTCAGTTGACGTGCCATTAAAAACCACAGGCAAGTACCACGATCAAGAAAATAGAGGCAAAGCATTAAAAATTTATTTAATAAGATAACTGGGAAATATCGAAATCCTGTAATAAAATTTGTTTAAATTTGTCTGCGGAATCCAATTGATGTTAAATATTAAACCAATAAATTGTCGATTCGTGCAGACATATTATATAATAGCCTGCCAACTAACTTTCGTATCATTTTCATATCGGTCTTATATCTAAAATCAATGTTGCCTAAGCTAAGCTTTAGAGCTTATAAAGTTACTTCAACTTCGAGTTAATCATCACGGTACACTGACATTGACTAATGCTATCTACTAGAAATCTGTATTAAAGAGCTTTATTATTTTCCATAAGAGCAATCGATTTTTTATTCATCTTTATTGGTATCGTTTGAACATTTAAATTATTTTTAACCGGATATTACAAATCAACCCGCCAAGTTTTCAACTGACTTATCAATGCATTATCTTTGTGTTTAGCGATCGTCGCTTTATAGATTAATAATTTCGGATTATAGATGCACTGATCAAATAATCATATCTTATTAGTTAACTATTGATGTAGCGTTTTAAAAATTGTTTAGATGCACGCGAACAAATAAATGTTGAAAGGAATGCTACAATTGATCACACATTTTTTAAAGTGGAAAAGAATTCTCCCGTTTCATTGATAATTTATATATACATTTTAAAAAAGAGAACAAGTCCACTCGTATCTGTGATGTAGTTGGAAAAAAAGAACTAACGTATAAATGTCACATGTAAAAGAAAATAGAGGAAATAAAAATAAAAGGGAGATTTGTGTACTGGCTCACGGGAATACACTTTCAGTTAAATCCAGAAAATAAATTATTAATATACAGAACTATCATCGAACCAATGTGAACATAGAGTTGTAGAAAACATCAGATAACAGCCACGTTAAAGAGGTATAAACGGTGCAGTTTATAATAATTTGTGTGATACTAAACGCGGCATGGCATGACTGCAACAAGAATTCTCTGAAAAACAGAAATTCCATCAAAATTCCTTAACGAAGAAATGTCACTGTTATTCGTTACTCAAGAAAATATAAAATCGGATTAGAAAATCTCAAACGTACTAACAAACAATTTATATACAGCAATCGTATCCAATAGACTGTATAAAATGCGTTCAATTGATTTAATACCGAATCGGTAATAAAGCTAACACTAGACTCTGATTAGATACCTTTCATTAGAGATCTCTTGCAGATTGCAAATTTAATGTGAAATTAAAAAAGAAAATAATTCTGGTGTAATCCAACTCATATACTATGCGTAAATATGTCCATAATTATGAAAATGGTCTAACATATACATATTTTTTTATTAATTTTGTTTAAAATAATGTAGCGTGAAATAAGTGATAATTTCATTATCATAAATTATATCGTAATATTATATCATAAATTTCTTTTTTTAGATTTTGACTTAGACCACTTTCATAATTATGGGTACAAATATATCGTATGTACTATACGAGTCTGCTGAGTTGCTAGCCGAAAGGGGAACTTTTTGAACTATGGCCATATTGGTTTTAACCCTTTGCGGTCCTATATCGAGTGTGACTCGACATCGGGAAATTGTTTCAAGAGATATTCGCTTGAAAATTACAAAATATAATAATAGTGCAAATAAAACTGACATTTAATCGAATTTGTTCTTTCCTTTACTCGTTAAAATTGCCCTACTTTTTAGTCGAAATAAATTCTAAACAAGAAACTTAAAAGTATTAATAGCTGCTGGTAACAAAATTGAAATATAATTCGGACCGCAAAGGGTTTTTTTTCGCAAAGGAAAAGCTAATGTTTTCTAAGAGGCGACCCTCAGTCGCCATTTAATCATATTCTAAAAATCGATGTTAATTAATATGTCAAATTTAAGATTACCCATGGAATGTCGAAATAAAACAACTCTATATCTTAATTTGTATACGATTTCTTATTCACTGTTTTAAGAATATCGTCGACTTTGTGGTAGAAGGTTTTCGGTTTACTGTATTTCTTTAACACTAGATTTACGGGACCCGTCAATTTGACGGATAGGTTGCTTCAATTATTCTATATTAATAGATTTAATTAACTTATATTAAGTGTGTTAATATTGTGATTGTTTTCAAGTTAAACCTATTGTTTGTTTTTTTAAAGAAAATATGTGGTTTTCTTTCCCCTAAATCTGACGGGTGTCCGTAGAAATAGGTATACAAAAAACACCCGTAAACCTAGTGTTAATAAAAAAACTGCAAAGGGTTAATACAACCCTAAAGATTGATCACGCGAATTTTTATTATTGTTCGAAAGTGTCAGGTCTACAAATAGGAATATATCATATAACGAATAGTATATGAACAAGATACATCTACACGAAATACCTAAAGCATAGAATCATTGTCACTATTCAATAGAAAATGACAACACTATCGACATAATTTATTGCACTACTTTGTTCGGATATGCAATTAAGAACTCAAAGGCATGAATTTGAGGTGTATCGTAGATAAAATTAAGCGAAATGACTAGACTAAAATAGATTATATAGACTGCACCATCCTAACTGCCAATTCACCAGATTTATACGATATATGGACCGTTTATTTCGAAAGTGATGCTAGTCCATTTCCTTTGGTTTCGGGAAAATTGAATGTTAACAAATCTGACAATTAAAAAATGTAGGTTAATTATGTGAAGTTTGGGAATATTTGTACTAATTTATCAATATGCAATTTGATTATGTAATTTCTTTTAGGCGAATTTAACTAAAAACCACTTTCTTAATTAGTCAATTGTAAATATCATTTAATTTCAATTTTGAAATAACAAATATCACTTAAAATATATCTCGTATTAATCTAATTTTGTTTATAAATAATAACAAGAAATAAAATAGGATTAGCATTTTTTATTTTGAACGTTAATTATATTTATATATTGTTAAATTTAACACAAGATATTGGTATTATTAATTATTTATGCTCTTCATGTGGCTGTATTTTTAAATATTCATGATGCACTGGAGGTATATAAGGTAATAGCTGCTGTATATACTTATATTTTTCGTATGTAACCCCATCACCTGTCTATGGAAAATGGACTTACACCACTTATTAATCAATGGTTACGCAATTTCTTTTACTGGCCAATTTTAAATTGAACAAAGCATTGGCATTTTTTAAGATATTAAATACTAACTAGTTATAAACAAGAAGTTTAAACTAAATTTAGCATAAATTACGTCATATCTCATTTTCTTTTTTTTTAAAAAGGACTTACACCACTTTAAAATAAACGGTCTATATATGTGCATTGGAAAAATGCTAACGCATCTACAACTCACAGTATCTCTCGGAATCGCTGATGGTCCTCGATGAGTTTGATTAGCGTTTGCTCACGACCACTCGTATCACATCCGATCAGTGCAAATACAGTTTTCGAGAAGAAACAAATAACTAATTTACGCAAGGAAACTCGCTTAATGGATAAACACTATTAGCCCTATGTACATAAAGTTCCATTTCGCGTTCCGACAAGTACTTTCGAATTTGGATAGAACTGCGTTAAAACACGCAGGAAGCACAGAGGCAGGGAAGCGGAACGGGTGGTTGTTCGGTACAAAGTCAGTACAAAGTCGGTTCTCCACGCGATGCCTCTTTTCTGCTGGTCTAGAATTCATTCGATTGTTCCTCCTTCTGCGTTTTTTTAAGCCGCGCTTTCAAACCCGTCTACTCGCGTTGGTCGTTTCTTTCCTTTTTTATTTTCTCTTTTCCGTACTTCTTCTCGGTCGACCCAGCGACGGGCGTTCTCGCATGAATCTCAAAGCAACCTGAGCGTCGCCGATGAAATTTTTCTTTCAACGGAAATAATAAAAGCGATTGTAAAAACCTCACTGCGAATCGATCGGTTGATTAACATCCGGTGATGTTACGATATATACGGATAGCGGTCTGTATCACCAACGCAATCGGCATTGTTACGGTAGAAATATAATTCTCGCATTCCGTTCAGTGCTTTTACGTGTTTGTTACGTGCCGCTTTAACTGCTCTGTTTCGCTCGATCGACCGTTTATTGCGATATAATTGAAAGATCGTGATGGTGATATTCGGCACAGCTTTTTTATTTTTACTCCGATTGCTGCTTCATCTCTGTCTCGAAGATGGGAATAGTAGACGAAGCTAGAAATGATCGATTAGCGGTAACGACGTATGAATTTTACCGAAACGTATAAATTAATAGCAAATTAATGACTAGGAACAGCACTTATCACCTTTTGATGGCTCGAGTGACTATAAACGTAAATTAATTATCGGAAAGCTTATCACCGATGTATTATAATTAAGTACATTTCATCGATGTGTCTACCTGTTTTAGGTGGCATTGTTTTAATTAATCGCGATGTTTTCCATTACGATTATTTTGTTGATTTAGGACAGTTTCTGTTAAATTCATAATCTGATAATTAAATAATCTATTGATAAGGAATCGTGAAGATAGAGGAACAGTTTCTCTCTTCGATAATTATAAATGTTATTATTATTATGAACATTTAAAAATCAATTTTTTCGCGTCATAATATTTTACTGTGCATATCTGTAATGACCATATTCTTGTCAGTAACTTTTGAATCAGTTTATAACCTGGTAAAAATCAGTGTAAAATCACTATTTTTTATAATATTTTCTAAATATTTTGTACCATATCCATTTTTTAATTTAACATTTACCTACAATTTACTACGTTACTTTTCTTTCAAAAACTATTTTTATCTGACTGAAGAAATAGACCTCTCAGAAGCTTCAGTAGTTTTTGATATTTTGCAGTGGAATCTTTCGATTTAGAAAGTTATTTACGTAATTTTTTAATCCTCTTATAACATCGGTTTCGATGTAACAATTTCCATGTAGCATATATAACACGAAACTTTCATTCACGTTGCTTTTGTTTTTGTATTAATTCTAGGTTTCGTGGATTTAATACAATACGAAATAAATTAAAACTCGTATATTTGCTTACAAGCTTTTTGCATTAAATGATTTGAGGATAGACGATTTGATTTTCCTTGCTTAAAGTAAGGTTGTATCCTAATTTTCTAAGTTCACGTTAGCAAAGTAATGATCAAGTTCGGAAAACAGAATAAGGGAATGTTTCTGCAATCCAAACTTGACCTAAACAACCATCAGCCTAGATGGTTCCTTAATATTTAGTAGGCATAACATAAGTGGGTACTAAACAACAGACGTGGATAGGCACTTTGGGATCAAATAGCGTAAATAAGTATAAACACGATAAAACTTTTCGGAAAAAATGATACGTAGTCAATCTTTGGCTGAAAATGTAATTACTTTTACGGTGAATTGGAATAACTTTTACGGTACTCAAAATAGATAAGATGTTACACTTTTATGATATGCAATAAACGAAGTTCAAGTGAAATATTTGTTTCTATTTACTTTTCCTTGGATTGGAAAATGGTGATAAAAGCAGCGAAAACTTGGAAAATAGAAATTCTGGATAATCGCGTCTTTTTCATTTAGAAATTAAAAATTTCTTACAAAAATGTAACAAAACATTTCTGATGTCCAACTGTCCTATTTCCTTCGTTTTTATAATAGCGTACATCTTCGTACTAACATGTCTTTTGCCTTGTACTAATGACTCACCATTATAATTAAGGATCGGATTTTTATCGGGTAAAGAAACTCTTTGACACGTTTTTCTTGTAAAATATGCAGAAAGGAAACAAAGAACGAAAAACTTTCTTGCTATTTCTTGATAATCTAACATTTCGTTAGAAATTTTTCACATTTTTTCGAAACTGTGACGATGCCTTTTAATTTACTTGCTATTATTAGTATTCATGTTGTTATAATCTTTGTAAGTATAAACAATTTGCAGAAATATTACAATTAAATTAACTTCTAAGCAGTGATTTTTCAGATACAACACAGAGAACTTATATAATTATTTATACTGGTAAAATTTTATTTGTGCAAAAATATGTAAAATTATTTTATACGTTTGCGAAACTTAATCTTTCTCGTGTTATAAAAATCAGCATCATTTCGTATTATAATCATAATAATATATTGATCTTTATCCCCTTTTTATCGTTCATACATTTCCCACCATTCTAATTAATATGTTAAAGTTTAATTTATCTTTTCGAATTACGAATTGTAATTATTTTGTAACTCATCTTATATTGATTATAATAGATATTAGTAAAATGTAATCAATTCTAAGTGACTCCTATTATTACTGAAATTTGCACGTAGTAACTCAAACGAAATTAGAGTATAATTATATAAAATTTCCGAATTTCATCTTCAGCAAAATATTGAAAAACAAAAAGGACAGAAAAGTCTGTTTAAAAATTATTCCTAAACATTTAAATTAAATAATAGTTAACGATAAAAGTTTAGAGTGTTTCCCAGTTTAGTACACTTCTTCTACGCAATGTTCCAACGTTGTCTTCTTTTTTCTTTTTTTTCTAACCTAAATCCAATGCAGCGTCACCAGTTTCACACTTTCATAGGAAAAAGGAAGGAAATCGTACAAGCTTAATACACGTAGAGACACGAGAGAGACCGGGGGCAAAGATAGAACTAATTATTAACAGCCCTGCGGGAGTTGAATGAAACAAAATGAGGCAGAGCCGAGGTCATCCGTGGCGAAAGAAAAAAGGAATGGGGAAAGAAGGCGGAGGGTGCAATAATGACGAAAGCTGGATTAAAAGGGGAGAGAATTAATTAATTACGAAGCTCACGCAGTCGGGTGGTGGGCCGGGAAAGAAGCAACGGCCGGGATTAACGTCGGAACTCGAAAATCAGAAAGGGAAAAGAAGTTTCCAAAGGTAGGCGACCGCTTGTCTCCACTGTGATATTGCAATTTCACGAGCTGTAGTTCCACCGGGAAAAAAGGGAAAATTTAACTGAACGAAATCTAAAAGGAATACAAGGAAAGTTAATTACTGAAATTTGGAATTCGAATATTCTCGCTGTATTTCCCCTTTGTAAATAGTCCGGTCTATCGTCGTCGATATTAATTAAAGTTTCATATGCAAAGAATTTATAAAGGAAAGTATTTGATTATTCTAATTACAAATTTTTTTAATTTCTGCAAGTTTAACCCCTTAACATACAATGACGAGTTAGACTCGTTATTTATTTCAAGGTTCTTCTTTGACTTTGATAAGTATTTCTCTTCATTATATGTCAAGAGATAAGTTTTATAAATCAATCTTATCAATAAAAATAATATTTAAAAAGAAAATATATATTCCTTTTCAGCTTCCATTCTCTAGTTCAACTTAGCGGAATAAAATAATATTTTTCAATCGCATTAAGTGTATTTAATTTGTATGTCAAGGGGTTAACCCTTTGCACTTGAGAGAAGTCTTGAGAAGACTATTAATTGCGATAAAATTTTGAAGACCCATATTGATTAATATATTAAATTTAAGATAATAGAACAATATGTAAAATATCGGAATTAAGTAACTTGACGTGTCAATTATTATACCATTATTTACCAATCAAGAAACTGACGTTAGCTTTATAGCAAAAAAGAATTAAGAACGATAGCACAGGCAATGGATGTGTGGCCTTAGTTCCAAGTAACTGCGTGCGGATAGATGAAAGAGACCGTGTACAAGGAGATCGGATAAACGGGTATATCTGTAACAGTGCCGAATGCAAGTGTAGAAAGAAGAATCTAGAAATGCGACCCAATGTTTATGATACGTGAAAAAATATGTTTAAAGAACAGAGCATGAGTATGAAAGGAGATAGAGTGCAAAGTGTAATCCTGTGCGGTCCGAATTATATTTCAATTTTGTTACCAGCAGCCCTTGACGCAATTAACATATTGTTGATCGGTTGTTTTTCTCGAAGTTTATCTCATTTTTCAAAATTTCTTTTTTATAGCAAAGTCGAATTACTCTTTGCTTATTTCAACTACAATTCAGCTGACTAAGTCCACTCTAAATGGCTCAACTCGATACTCGGTCAACAACGCTAGATCAACTTTAAAAACTAACACTGTCAACTCTAAAAACTGAATCCTCGAATGTTCTTATCCTTTTTTTCTCAGAGTTTATCTCATGTAACTGGTTATTTCCTCGGAATTAGATATGGAAGTGAAATTTTTTTTTNCGATAATCATTTTTCCAATTTCTGTGTCAGTCCCATATATCTTATAATTTTTTCTTGAATTAAATAGCATAAAATCTACATCTACAGTGTTTTGAAAGTAATAATTATATTATTCCAACTCTAATGACAAAATAAATGTCTATTTAAGTCTGTAGAAATATGTATGTGCATTTATTCTTTCAACAAAATTAAAAATAAAATATATCAAGTTCGAAATGTAAATAAATCTTAGAATATTAGTTACGTATGCACAATTTTTGCGAATATAAAGTTATTTTAGTTATCTTAAAAAGTTTCATAGCGTTAATTCCTAATCTTTGTAACGACTTAATTTTTCTCTTCTTTAATTTCTCGTACGATTTTTTATAAAAAATATTTAATTTTTTTTTGTCACGTTCTTTACCATTGTCAGAGTAGGGTAACAGAAATAGCGTGTTAACACTGTCAATTTAGATATTGATAAAAGGGTCGTGTAATGACCGATGTAAATTATAGCTACATGTGTAAGATTTCCAAGTTGCTAACTTATGTTCGTTAAAATTAACATTGATCTTTTTAAAGATACTGTACGTTTCAGTTTCACACCTTTGTTTCGCTAGAAAATGAAGAAAAAGTTACTATAATGCATAATTGTTTCCGATTAACATCGTTACAATGCATAATCGTTTTCGATCAAAATCACTGTAATACATTATACGTGGCGAAAAGAGGTTTTAATTATCAGAGTTTGCTTTTAATGAGCTAACAACGCAAACAGAGATTTGTCATGGTCGAAACGGAGTTTTGTCATGTACGTGTACGTGCTGAGATTAGTGACGAGATGGTTGACAGCGTTTTAATCCGACTTCATTTAAAAACGAGTTTGTCCGTTGTCATATGTTCCTTATCCGCGTAAACTGCACGAAGTGTTCATTTCTTTTAAACAGTTGAACAGCGTATTTTCATACGTGTACTAATCATAGAGAAAAAAACTAGTATGAAATGTAATATTTGAAGTCCGTTAATTGTATAGGAACAAAAAAACTCGCATTAAATGAATGTGAATTACAAAAAAATAACAAAAAATAGAAGTATACTTGGTGTTTACATTGAATTTCTAACTTTAATAAATATTTTGATCTTATTATTTTCCTTTCATAGTTTATCGTTTTATTTATTTTCATGTATTTATTTTATTAGATATTTGTGCAGAATTTTTCGGTGAATTTGTGGATCTGGTAATGACAAAAAATTAATAAAAAAGATCATGATTTATTTCAGACTAATAAATATTATAGAAAGTTAATATCTTTCATATTAAAAACACATATTATTTACAAATGCAATTGAAATCTTTTATTTCGTGAAAATCAAATTTGGTTAAATTTGTGCAAGTTTTGCTTGTTTGTTAAAATCCAATATCCATGAAAAATCTTCGAAATGGAAAATTTCTGTTTCATTTAAATATTAAAGATTTACATATACAAATGAGATAGAGAGTGAAAAATAGATTTCCTCTTTTACATGGACGTTGTACTACGTTATTTTATCAAATATTCCACTATTATTTTAAGTGTAAAAAGTTAAATATCAATCAAATATCCTCAAAATGAAGTTAATCACTGTAACCTGTAAATGATATATCTATATAAGATTTAAGATTAGTATAATATTTTCTTTTATTATTGTACATTCCTACACTATGAAAAGTCCACAATCTAAGCGAATAATAACCATAACCGAAACCGTGTGCATCGTAAATTTTTCTTATCCCCTCTTCCTTCCATTTGGGAAGCTAGTGGGAGAAAAACGAGGAAAAGGAGAAAGATTTGAAGCACCTGCACAAGGGAGGAATAAAAAGTCTTCTAGAGTATGACGAGTACCTCTTATTAAGGTCCATTAAGCAGTGTTTTCTCTAATTGCTTCATCCTTTTTCCTGGACCAAGGCGAGCTATCAACCTCCTTAGAAATTTTTTTTTTAACTCACGAATTGAACACCGCACGACAATGTAACTGAATTCGAGCATGAATATCCCTTGTTTCTTGCCTTATAAAAAATGTAAAATA
>NIJG01000350.1:136777-150296 GCA_002201625.1 Euglossa dilemma
TTAATATTTAATCTCTTAATATATAATATATAATCTCTCTTGATACTATCTTTACGTACAATCCTTCGTTAAAACCAAAATTTTTGAACTTGACATATAACGTTTAAGGATTTTCGTTGGCTGAGATGTCATATCTATGATAGAAATAGAATTATACGGTATCGTGAAGTAAAAAGAGTAAAGAGAACACGTTGATTCAAGCATAGAATTGGCGTTAATTATTTAATATAAGAAACAATAGTGTC
This sequence comes from Euglossa dilemma, assembly GCA_002201625.1. NCBI lineage: Eukaryota > Metazoa > Arthropoda > Insecta > Hymenoptera > Apidae > Euglossa > Euglossa dilemma. The sequence goes on from NIJG01000350.1 coordinate 137,023, forward strand.
AACTTAACTTACTTTATTATTGCCTAGAAAGTATAGATTTCATGGTTACCAAAAATGGAGTCATATGGAACGATCAAATATTAGGTTAAAAGTTATTCAATATCGAAAGTTATATATATATTTCACTTCCAGCTTTGTGCTTTAATTACCACCCACCAATTAATTGTTATTAAATTCTGTTAAACCTTATTATTACCGAACGGGGTGCATATTTATTCCCAACGTCATAATTGTATCTCTTTCAATTAGCAGTATTTGGGGATTAAACTTATATTTTAGTACGAGATAATATCATCTAGTTTATTTATGTGCATGATTGGTAATAAGAAAAATGAAAATGGGATTGGAATACAGTTGCACTTTATCCAGTGTTTAATGTCATATTTTGACTTCGGATGTTACGAAGATTAGTATTTGTACTTCCTAAAAATTCATTTTTTAACTGATATCACGTGGTATTAATTAACATTCGTGTTCTTTGCTTATTCAAAATATAAATTGTTCCTCAAAAGTAGGAATATTCATACGTATATGCTTGACAGTTTATACGATCTTGTTCTATCGTTTAAACCATACGTGGAAATGATAATGCTATATGTTGCTCAGAAGATGACTCACGAGACAACAGTAGTAATCCAATCGTACCAGCTAATTCCCTTCCAAAGCTCTCACAAACACACCAGCGTTACCATGCGTTGGTATTTCGGCCAATAAGGAAACACGTCTGCTCTATGTTTTATGATTGTATTAGCCAAGATAGGTCTCCGGAGATATAATCAATCCACATTTCATTCGTGAGACATCTTCTAGGCAATTCATAGTATTTACGTGGAATATCTAAATATTTATCTATATATCTAAATATTTATATTATAATTTTCAACCTGTGTGTCGCAAAAATTTGTAATTATGTCATATGAATATCGTACTTGCGTGAAACGAGAGAATAACGTTTGAGAGCAATAATATTCACTCAGCGTAACGCAAGAATTTTAGGTGCGCAATTAAAATTTTTTAATATATGCAGCACTTGACTATATATTGAGTTAGCAACTAAGTGGTTGCGGATTTCAAATAAGAAGGAAAATTAAAAATTTTTGTTTAAACTTTATTTAATTAGATACTTCCGTTCTTATCGATGACCTTTTGCCATCGTTCTGGCAGTGGTAAAATTCCACGTTCGTAAAATTTCTGATCTTTGCTATCAAAAAACTGAATTAAATGTGATCTGACATCAGTAGCGTTATTAAAAATTTTACCATTTAAGGAGTTCTGCATGAAACGAAACAAATGGTAATCTAAGGCGCAAGATCAGGGCTATATGGTGAATGTGACAAAACGTGCCAACCTAATTCCAATAATTTTTGACGAGTGACCAAAGACGTATGGGGCTTTGCATTATCATGGTGGAAAACAACACCCTTACGATTTAACAATACCAGCTGCTTTTCTTGAATTGCATCGCTCAGTTTTGCGAGTTGTTGAACTTACACGTTTGAATTGATTTTGTTTTTTTGGTATAAGTTCAAAGTACAAAATTCCTTTATAATCCCACCAAACTGACAGCATAATCTTCTTTGGTGAATTTCTGCTTTTGATGTCGTTTGAGCTGGTTCATCTTGCATCATCCACGATCTGTTCCAATTAACGTTGTTATAAACTGTCCACTTTTCGTTGCCAGTAATTAGGCTTTTGAGAAATGGATCAATTTCGTTGCATTTCAAAAGCGAATCGCAGATGCTAATGCGTTGCGTCAAATGAATTTCCTTAAGCTGGTGTGGGATCCATAAATCGAGTTTCTTCACATAACCAAGCATTTATAATTTTTTTTCTATGCATGTATGCGATACATCGAGCTTCTCTGCAATATCACGTGTTGTGCTATGACGATCTGAATCGATAATGGCCTTGATATGGATCTCATCGACTTCAACTGGACGGCCAGATCGTTGAGTATTTTTCAGTGAAGAATCACCAGAACGAAATCTGGCAAACCAATTTTGACACTGCCTTTCTTTCAAGGCTTCATTTCTATATACGGCACATAACTTCTTTTGTGCCTGCGATGCGTTCTTGAATTTTCGGAAGTAATACAATAAAATATAACTGAAGTGCGCGTCCTGTTCTTTCATTTTTAAATTGGGATAAAAACAGAACTAAAGCACTAATCGATATAATTTTTGTACTAAATTAAAGGTAGAAGTCCAAACAATAAGATAAAAATATAGATTAGTAGACGCTTTGACTACGTTAACAAAACAGAAGAAAGTGTAAAGTCCATCTATCTACGAAATTCACAATCACTTATAGTTTCAGGTTCCGATTCTTTTCACTCGCATTGACAAATATGGGAATAATGCATCTAACGCAACAATAATTAATAATATTCAGTGTGAACATCTCACCTTGTACCACTAACAAAATCGTCATATGATATATCTGTACACATTTGTCACGTATCATAGTTACGCGTATTTTTTATATGTTGCAGAATTTTAATAATTAGTTTATGCACGCTGTGAGATGAAAAATGTTCCAAATCGCAGGTCTAAAGCATTAGAAATGAAGGAAGTGTGCTTGGACCAGGTACTTGAGATTGTCACGTGAACGTAGGATGCACGGCCAGCCATAGTTTTTGGTGGACGTGCCTCAACGTGTTTTACAAATAGCTGCACAGAATGAAAGAAATAGGGAAATAGAGGGATGGAGAATATACGTATGCACAAGGATATATGGTTGAGCGAGTGCATACGTGAGGCAGCCAAGAATCAGCAAGGAGTAAAAGATCGGTGTCGTAAAAGTAGCTGGCATCAAGAATAAATGTAAATACATATACATAATCACAATAACGTGGTTTGGTAGTGTTATAGCTTCAAGTAAATACGTATCAATGAATCCTCTGCAGCTCGAGAATCTTTTTATTCTATCGATGAGTAACACCGATAAATACCTTTGCAGTAAAAAACTTTGTGAAACCGAAAATTTTGTTTTGAGAAATTTTTGTTTTAAGTAACTTTATTGACCATTTCGGCTTTGGGTTGAAACAAAACCGAATAATAAATTACAGATCATTGTAGTCCCAAAGCATACAAAAAGCACACTTCATTTACTTTTGCTGATTTTATAATTAGACAAATCTTGCATGATTTCACAATATGCGTGAGATTTGTGCAAAATTAGTCACCATGCAGTCCAACGATACCACTAATTTTTCATCGAACAAAATAGCTTAGAAGTCACTAAATACAATGTAAGCATATGAGAATACTGTTAGTTAGCGCTATATTCTTTGAATATAAGTAGACAAAAGCGAGAAACAATTTTACTTAAGAATTAATTGTGTAATGAAACACGACATTCCACTTATGCGTGTTAATTTGTTTCACGTAAACTTTGTAACTAATGGAAAACGTTTTGCCGAGTTACGTATACAAATAGTTAGTCCTCCAACAATTACGTTACAAAACACACAGTATGCTGTTATTAAATTATTCGTTAGAATTCTATTATATATATAAGTAGTATATCTGCTTTAAAGATAAATCAAAATTCTAGTTTTTAACAAAAATATATTGGATAGATGAAAGAAATATATTCTTGTATTTTTTAAGATCTAATATCGAAATAATTGATAATTATAGTACCAGAAATCGCTCAGGTGTGTGATTATTCAGGTTTTAGTTACAAAAGTATATCTATAACTATCATTCCATTACTTATATCATATTAGCTACCATCATACCAATAGTTTTTTTATTTATTTCAAGTGCAATTGCACTTTCTTTTATTGAAATTTATTCTCTTGTGATAACGATATTGTATGCAAATAATTACGATGTATGTGTATCAATCTTAAACATAGTTTAAATTTCTGAAAAGGAATACATGTAAGTACCTTGATTAGATTAGATCTCTAAACCTTCTCTCTAAACCTACCACGATTGATCAAATGACCCTGTTTAATCCTTTTGGCAGAAATTCTTATAAACAGCAGTATCAGCAACTTTTATTATAATTTACATCCAATGGAATTATTTATTTATTTATTTTTTTTTTTATCAAGAAGTGTATGCAACTTTAGCTATCTGTTACGAAGGGTCATTTGAATGTGGATGTAGGATGATTAATTAGTATATATAATCATACTGGTTTGTTGGTAAATGTTTCGTTTGATATCGAAATATAAATATTTTATATTTATTTATATTTATTTATGTATACTATATACTATATATTACTTGTATTTCATATTTCATACCAAACGTAAACAAATATAGGATGACTTCAATTAAAATGTACCTACAGACAATTTTGATCATAATATAGTCGCGTAATTTTTGTATACTTCAAAACATTTCAACAAACTTAACAAATGTTAAGATAGCTTTGCAAAAAGTAACGTGATAAAAATAATTGTTTCATAGTAAAGTAGATTTAAATAATTAAGCACTACAGTTTCGTAAAAGACGTAATTAAATTTTTCCATCTGAATCCATCTAAAGCTTTGTGCAAGCAAAGGTTTTGTTAATCACGACACTGTCAAAACAAACAATTTTCTGCAATGTGCTGTTTCAGCTAAATTTGCATACATATTATACTTTATATCATAGTGCTATTAAACGTTTCAGTAATGTAGCATGTAGACAAAATCCTTGCGATAACAATTGTGATAGTTAGAAAGTTGCAAAATTTATTTCACCCGTAATACGAAGTCAAGATGCAAATCACAAATGGACTTGAAATTGAAAAAAAAAAAAAATGTAGTTAACGTATATAGTACCTAATGACGGTTGCAATTTTTATTACAGAAAACTAGTTTCTATAATAGTTTACGTAAACAAGTACAGATAAGTAAATTGTGGAAATATTAATATCAAATATCAAATATAATATCAATTTTCTCGAATTGGTACATGCGATTTAAAAAATATATTCACATCAAATAAAGAATGATATTGATGAAGACTGTAATTGAAATAGGTGTCAAAACTTTGATATCTCTTAATCTAAAAATTCTTTCTTCTGAAAATGATAATACTTTCTATTGATGTATATTGTAATTTTATTGTTAATGTAATCAATTTTATCTGTTAGAAACGAGTAACTTCTAATCAAGCAAGTCTTAACATTAGAAATGATGAAAACCTATATTTATCTAGACGTTTGACATATGTGGTAATAGTTATTCGAACCTGCCGCTAGGACATCAGCAGTGACGGTCCCTGTCAAATTATGGAATTGGAAACTAAAATAAGTCGGCCATTACGGTAATTAGTGGGAGGAAAAAAGGGAGTTAAAACGTTTCTATGATTAAACATAGTTAAATTATATTTATTCATACACAATATATATAATAATTACTTTCACCGAATTTTAATTCGGAGAAAAAAAAGGAAACTAAAATATTAATACAATCTTTCTTCATTCTGATAATGATGCAAATACGATACTAAAGTTTGATCACCTATTTTAATTCCTCCGCGTGTAGATAGATTGACAAGGAAAAGTACATTTCGATTTCGTTTAATCAGATTACCAATGTACAGAGTTTAGAATTATACAGAGTCGTTAAAAAACTCGTCGAATCTTCCCGACAGGTTAATTGCTTCTCCTAAACTAAACGAGATGTTGGTTTAACGACAGATCCATAAAAGTATCTTTAGGATAGTCTGGGATGCTAAAATAACTTCAATTATCATTAATCTTTTAACATCGGAATATTGGATTTATTTATAGAACGAAAGTACTTCTTTGTACAAATTTTATGCACACACATGTGTACACACACGTATTCCATATATAACATATGTAACGATAATACAATATTGTTTATATCTTATAATATGTGTACTTTATAAACACATAAAATCTAATATTCAATTTAATATCCAATAATAAATTTTTTAATTAAATTTAATATCCAAGTTCATCTGAAGGTCATGGTATAGTCATAAATAAATTCGTTTCACAACCGGCTAAAATATTACGTTAACGAAAATATACGGTTAAATTAGAAAAATTACCAACGATCTTGAAATTTCAACCTAAATGCACTGGAAAGGAAGATTTTATCCTAATATTATATTTGTCCCATAAAACTGAGTAACTTTTCCCTTACACATTTTAATACACGTGAAAAATAACAGAGATAGACGTATGATCGAGATAAGAAACTTGTATAAAATTTTAGACAAATTAAATTGGATTCACAATATTCCAAAACTATACACTTTTATCTTAAAGGCATAATTTATACAAATAATTCAGAGGGTTTCTTAACCCATTTGCATCATATGGAAATATGAAAAAAGGCCCATATCACCGAAAAATTTTTATTTTATATTTAGGTGTAAAATTGTATAAAAGTGAAAAAAATCATTCTTCAGCATTATTTGTTAGGAATTTTGTTCAGTGTGGTAATATTTGAAATGTGGGGTGCATATAGGCGCTTCATAATTTTCACACTAGTTTCCCTCCTTTCCTTTTCTTGTAGACAAACAACGCAACGCTTTTGAGCTTGTTTTGACGAAATTGATGGTATGACCATTGGAAAATGTATCGGTACTTGTTTCTATGATCTTATACTGTTAGGGAGTGTGTTATTTTATTAATTAAATATTTGGATTCAATACCGATCGCAGCCGCGTATATATACGCTCCGGTGAGAGTGACCAGGAAAATTGAGCGTATATATACGTTTATGATTCAGATGGGTTAAGAAGGAAAAAGAAAGTCTTTGAAATCTTATGGTTTCCAACATCAATAGTCCAGTTTCGTGTACTTCGTACATTTTTGATGTATTTTGTAAGAGTTGAATTTGTCGCTCGCTTAAATAAACAATATCAAATTTAGAACGTTCAGTGGTCCTTGTATTAAAGTTATCTGTTACGTAGCTATCATGTCGACACGGATACGACATCGGTATACATCAGTAACATATCGATACATGTATTGCATAAAAGAGAACAGGTCTAACACCTGTTAAAATCTACCCTTTTATATGTCTCGTGTCCTCTCGAACAGACGTTTCAACCTCGTAATACTTGCAGGAATAATAAAAAATCGATAAAAGAATGTAGAAAATTTGATAGACGAATATCAAGTCGGATTAGTCTTCTAAGCGCGAAGATTTATATTAATTCTTTCCGTAAAAAGGTTATTCTTATCGTCTGCTGCTTTGAACTGTTCGAAAGAGCCCTTTTCTGTGTATATTTCTATGTATTATCGAATAGCGATTCAGCATTACCTCTAATGCTGTTGGAAGTATGAGGCATCGACGTTAAACAGGTGTACAGTGTATGCTCGCGATAGTGTACTTTCCCAGGAACGATCGAGGATCCTTATTTTCTCTCGCTACTCGTCGTCTTTTCGCTTTTTTGCCCCGTAGCTTCTTTTCTTCTTTTGCATATCGAGTCGGGTGCAATCATTTGCATTCCTCTGTGTCTCGGACGACCTGCTCCAGAAACCCTCAACTACTGTCAACAGACTGTGACAACCTCTTTTTATCTATCCCCGCTTTTTCTCTTCCTTCCTCATTACATTTCGTTTTTCTTGCACCTTGCTGCTCGTTTTTCGCCCCTCTGCTTGAATTCTTCTTCTCTCCTTTTGTAAAAGTACCTCGGTCTGCGGTTGGCTGTCTCCCCGTTGTGTTACGAACTTTATTATCCCTCGTTTTCCCCCAGAATCTTATTTTTCAATCTTCCAATCTTTATTTCCCATTGCTTCCTCGTTCCTTTCATCGCCAACGTCTCAGTCTGCTTTTTCGTCTTATTCATTTCCGATTTGTTTCTTTTTCACTTTCTTCCTTTTCTTTTCTTTTTCTCTTTTATTCCTTTTTCGTTTTTCGTTCTTTGTAACACTCGTCCTTTCTCCGCGTTGTTCTTTTTACGCACCTTCCTTTCTTTCATTTTTTAAACCTCGACAGAGGCGACGTCTGTATTCTCGTCTGCCTCTGCGCCAAGACTTTTCCAGTTTGCCCGACCAGGGCACGGTTTCCATTCTTAGATGTGTTCTCGCGAATTTCTCTGTTCCATTAGCACAAAGGAACGCGTCAGACGCGCGTTCCCGAACATTGGAATTAGAGGACTTTGTCTGGTTTAGGGCCACGGTTATAATCAAAGGGGCTTAATTGAAAGCGAACGATTTGCGGTTGTCGCGAAGATGTAACCCAAAATAGAGGCTGAATTACGGATAATAACGAAACGGTGGTAATAAGTTAATTGCACCGAATATTTTCTCACCGCACGAAATTCCACTAATATCAGCGCATTCTATTACTGATAATCGGAGAATGTGACCATATTGTCAAAATTTATCGCGATACAACTTTTTTAAAAGTCCTTATTTCTTCGATTCATTAATTTCTTTAAATAGATATTCGTCCTTAATATTTATAACGATATTTTACTACCGAATGAGTAAAAGCATTTTCTTTGCATTTAACTATATTTTATGCATATACAAATTTTGTATGGAAACAGAAATGAAAAATATTTTAAAATATTTTATAATGAATATATAAAACATGAACCTTTTACAATGAGAAGCTTCCTGAAAACTAAACATTTTATTTCGAAAAGAAAGAATTATAAATATCTGTGAACATTTTTATGCAAACAATTTCACTCGCTCTTTCATCTTTATTGGTAAAAAATAATAAATTGCAGATTTTTAATGTCTTCCTAGCATCAGTAAAAAGGTTAATATTTCCTCTACCACAGATGTGTTGTATCATTTCATGCAAAGTATTAACCCCTTACGGTACAAGCACATGTCTCATATGGATGTGATTAATAGTCTAAAATATGCTTGCCCGTGTCTCGCACAGCCAACATTTGATATCCTTTTATCAGCCATGCATTTAGTCTCGATGTCACAGTAAGCAATGTATCTATATGATACGTTGAGATATATCTTCTATCTATATCTACTATCTATAATGTCTCTATCATTTCTCATCATATATACGTCGACGTATAAACAACGATAATTTTGAAAGCGTAATATTAATATCTTTTGTTAAGGCTATGAAAGAATTTTTAACGCTGTGTCTTTCTATTCAGCCTATTTATTTAAGTGCCATTCATACATTTGTGGAAAGACTAACTGTAAAATTTAAATGGAACAATAAATTATAAATTTATTTTTAAAACGATATTATATATCTTTGGTTTCTTTGAGCATTCTATTGTACTATTGAGTATTTCCTGAAAACCTAATCATACTAACTTCAGAAAATAAAAACGTTCAATATCTTTAACCCTTAATAATCAGCTGCTTTAATTATTTAATATACAGTTAATATTTCTATATATTTATATCTTTATATTGTTTTGAAATTCTCCTTTTTTTTTTAAAGTTTGTGTTAATTATAAATAAAAAAACGTCGTATTATTGTATATTTATGTCATTAAAGAAACTCAATTATTTCTTGATAATTTGATCGAGTAAAGAAGAAATTTTATACATTTTCTTTTTGTAAATTGAATAAAAACGAAGAATTTCATCGTTATCTGGAACGAAAAATCGGTCTTAAAGACAAATAGAAATTTGAAAATATGCATAAACTGATACGGATTTCGTTAAATTTTCCGCTCAATTTATCATGGTTATTTTTCCTCTCGCGTTCGATAGAAACGCGTGTTCAATGTGTTTATATATGCTATTATATAGATGCATCGCAGTAATATTTGCTCCCACTATTTCTGTTTCCTATTTCATTGAATGGACGAAATCATAGAAACAGAAACAGCGGTGAAGAGAACAAATTGGATTGCTTGCGATTGCATTCGGCGATAACAGATCGATAAGGAATAAATTTATGCACAATTATTGCACCAAGCATTTTTTACGCATCATTGATTGAGAACCACCGAAGTGTCACTTAACAGACAATGCTATGAATTTCATTTAATCTACGTACTTGAGCTTTTTACTAATTGAAAGTAGATATTAGCAAATATTGTTTGACGATATCATGAAACACTCTACAAGAGGAGAATTATTCACATTTTCATTCAGGTTTTCCTTTTTTTATTAAACTTATTAAATTTATTTCTTCGTTTCCTATCTCTTTTTATTTATGACTACGCAATTATTTAATCGTTTTATTCATCAGAAATACTTGCTTTGCTACGTTAACCCTTTACACTCTAGACTTAAGCCTCAGTCGCTATTATAATCAGATTCTAAAGATCGATTTTAATTAACCCTTTGCACTCAAGAGGTGATCCTCAATCGCCATTCAATCAGATTCTAAAGATCGATTTTAATTAATATACAAAATAAAAAATGCTGCGCGAAATGTCGAAATAAAATAATTTTACGTCTCAATTTGTATACGATTTCCTATTCACTGTTTTAAAAATATCGACGACTTTATGGCAAGAGATTTTTGAATTACTATTTTTCTGCAACGAAAAAATCGTCGAGCGCAAAGGTTTAACCTTTTGCGGACGAGAGACGAGTGAGAGGCGACATGCGTTGTTAGATTTCGTTATCTCCAACCGATAGGATCGCACTATTGGTTCTTGGAAAGGTTCCTTAGCTGTTGATAGTCTTTTATACGATGCGTGAAATGACCCATCATAACAGAAATAAGGTAATGAAAGATTCTTCTAAGAATGTAGCTCTTGACAATGGTTCCGACATCAGTTGAGACTTGACGAGTGTGACAAAAGCATCAGAAGAGTTTGCTTATCGTGATTTTGCGTGAACCTTCTACAAAAATGGATTTCACAAATGAACTCAGCTATAGTGAGGACGAATTTTGTTTTGATACGGTTCATGCCGAAATCCGACGTATTTATAATAAAATTAATGCGATGGAAAGTGACCAAAGCGATAGAAGATGAGAATGTATCTTGGTGAATGTTTTATAAAGTATCACACGAAGTGAAACTAAAGATTCTTGTAAAGATATAATTTTAAAGGTGTAAATATAGATAAATAATCCAAATATAAATTTTTATAAGATAGAATTTATATATAAAATCATTTTATTGTACTATGAAATTCGCAAAAGTCCCGAAGATGTTGTCGTCCTGAAAGGGTTAATATATCAAATTGTAAAATAATTCTACGTCTTAATTCATATACGATCTCTTCTTTATCATTACAAAAATATCGTTTACTTTATAGCGGAAAGTCATCGAACTACGCTTTCTCTGCAACGAAAAAATCAGACGGTAAAATAATAAAACAGAATAGGTAAAAAGTTGGGAGGCGAATAGAAGGTTATCCAAGTTTCAGGCCTATTGAGTTTCATTTTGTATTAGGCTACAAGAACGGGGTTTTTGTCTTCGAACTCTCGTGGACGAAACAAACGCGTAATAATTTATCGAAGCAGGTGGAAAAGTTTGGTAAAAGCGGCTAGACACGCGCAGCGCCTCGTAGTGGCAATTTGTCGAAGAAGCGACTCTTTGTTCGACCGTCAGGGAAATGTTATACATAACCCGTGCCGTTATATTTCTCTCGTTTACAGAAACAATATGCCTAAACGGCGCCGCACACCGGCGTTGACTCGGCGTCGACGTGATATTACAAACCCTGATTTATATCGTCCATTCACGGTCTCGCAACCATCGCCGTAACGCTGCACGCACCACCACCGACAGCGTCGCGTACGCTCTCCTCACCGGCCGCTTACATTCACTCGGAAAACCAGTAGTTCGGATCATTATGACGTAATAAACGTCCTTAGCACGCCACGTGTCACTCGTGCTTCCCTCTGGGGCGCCACCACGCGCACTTGTTCTCCTCGCTCTCGAGTACTATCACCGCACCACCTTGCTGTTTCTTTTCTTCTCCTCTTTTTATTGCTTCCGCACTGAATATCACGTGTATTGTAGCTGTTAACCCTTTTAGGACCGAACGACGATATATCGTTGTTCGGTGCTCTTGCCAAAAATACCAACGACGATATATCGTTGTTCGGTGCTCTTGTCAAAAATACCAACGACGATATATCGTTGTTCGGTGCTCTTGTCAAAAATACCAATGACGATATATTGTCACGCCTCCGTTAAAGCCTTATTATACTCATCAGAAGAGGTCTGCGTTTCAGAATAAGTTTATAAAATGTTAAAATGGTTCATATTCGATGCAACACAAGTGAAAAAATGGTTATTCGATTTAACTTTTTGTTATATCTATGCTGTATTACCTGCTGCACGATCTACTTGTGAAGTAGATCTGTCTGACGCTTGCCGTGCATCATAGCGTTATCCTTTCGTTTTGCTATCCAGCACCAACTATTTCATTGCAAATGATTGCAAAATGCAATGCCAATACATCATACTATCTGATATATATAAAGCTATGACTAAACGGTGATTGTTTTTTATATGCAATTTCGATTTGAAAAAGAGAAATCACTTTGTACGATTTTCATGATACCTTATATTTATGTTATTCTTATGATTTTCAATAAATATCGAAACACAATTGGCGGAATTTCATTCCCCGTTTATATCGCAATATGCTGTTTTTTTAATTTTATAAATATCACTCCTGCTTTCGTTTTTATGAGCATTTTTGCAAACCTCTGTAAATTCGCCGATTCGGCCCGGTATTCTTCGCTTAAGTACGCTTCTTTCGCTTGATGCTAAAAGGGTTAATCCTTGAAATACCGTTTCGGTAATGATATTACTCTTTGGAAAATAACATTTTGCCGATCCCGTGCCTCGTGAGTATAGGACATTCGATACTCCTTTGGTGCCGTGATTTTTAACCAGTTAACTGTGGCACCCTCGATTGGGAGCGCGCACTGTTTTGTGTCGCCTGAATTGAGCCATGACGAGTATACTCGTCAATACACAAAATCGTGCCACTTCCCCATGACGAGTATATTCGTCAACCACAGTTAACTGGTTAAACTCTCGCGATTTTCAAATGCACTCTTATCTCATTCGTTTGTAGCGCCGAAAGTCGAAACGTTGAAATGCCGAGACGCCGAAACGTCGAAAGGTCGAAACGCCGGGACACAGTTCACTAACTATTCGAAGCCATCACACACGTCTCCTCAAGGAACCGTTCGCATTTGCGTCACCGAACGAATAATCCGCGGCCGATTATTGTTACTTATCTATTTGAAATTTATTTACCGTGCAACTATCTGCGAAGATAAATATTCAAGTTAATACGTCATATAAGGTTATTTTACTTTAGAGTTCGTATAATTTTTGAATTAAATATCAACAAGAGTTTGTTTGTTACTCTTAATTTCAATCAAAGGCTTGAAAGACTCTCTTCAGGACGTGGTACAGATAGGTTAA